>RJWJ010013464.1:0-39827 GCA_004363605.1 Indri indri | reverse complement strand
TACTCTATAAGAAAGACACCTGCACCCAAATGTTTATAGCAGCACAATTCACAATTGCAAAGATGTGGAAACAACCCAAGTGTCCATCAATGCATGAGTGGATTAATAAAATGTGGTATATGTATACCATGGAGTACTATTCAGCTTTAAGAAACAATGGTGATATAGCACCTCTTGTATACTCCTGGATAGAGCTGGAACACATTCTACTAAGTGAACTATCCCAAGAATGGAAAAACAAGCACCACATGTACTCACCATCAAATTGGCATTAACTGATCAACACATAAGTGCACATATAAGAATAACATCTATTGGATGTTGGGCAGGGGGGAGGGAGAAGGGGGAGGGGGAGGGGGAGGAGGGGACGGGTATATGCATACACAAAGAGTGCAATGCGCACCATCCGAGGGATGGACACACTTGAAACTCGGACTTGGGAGGGGGGCAAGGGCAACATATGTAACCTAAACATCTGAACCCCCGTAATATGCTGAAATAAAAAAAATAAATAAATAAAACATAGCACAAACAGTTAAAAAAAATAATAGAAACATAGAATTAGAAGGAAAATACTAAATGAAGTCTTTGAGGCTAATCGTTCCCTCATCCAGAATCATTGCTCAGCAGCTTGGGCAGGGGCTCAGCTGCCTCACCATAAACCCTCTCACTGATGCGGCGCTCACTGCTTAGGACTCCACACATTTCATCGTCGCTCAGCTTTAACTGTCAGAAAATTCTTTCTCATACTAGGCAACAGTGGGAAAATATAAATATTCAGCCTATTTTTTAATTGCTGTGACCATTTAGTTGGATCAGAACCTGGGGTGAATGTACAGTTGCCCCAGAAATTCCATGGAGTGGGGAAGGGAGTCTTACAGAGGTAAATCTGTGCATGAAGGGATTAAACAGCTTTCTTCTCTCTCTAAGGCCAAGGAAGAACTTTGGCCTGGACCCCGAAGTGTGGAGACAGTGAGGGAATGTGCTGTGACAGGAGGTGAGGTGCCCCTGGCCACGTAGAGGCAGGTTGGGAGAGAGGCAAGAAACCATCCTAGTCATAGACCCCATTGTGGGCGTGAGGCTGGCCAGGTGATTTTAATTTGTTTATTTATACAGTATTTTTCTTCCACTGTTGGGACTGCAGAATTAGGTGAGGGCTTACATCCATCAGTGAGGAAAAGGTCCACAAGGGTAAGAATGTTGTCCTCTCTCTTGGCGGCAGTGCCCTCAAAGGTTTCTTGCAGCCCCATAGTTTGGAATTCCATTGGCCCTTTAAGTATTTGAAACCTTACTCACGCTCCTCCCCGTCCCTGCTCTGTCCAGCCACTTGGATGTGGGCAAACCCAGCTCTGCTTCTTCACTAATATTTCCCAGGCTGTGATTTGAGGTTCTCTGTAGCCCAGTTCACTGACGTCTGGAGCTCAGGAGATTGTCCATGTCCCATATAAAAAGTAGCTAGAATGGAACTCATTTATCTTCCAAAAAAACAGAAGCAGAAAAAGTCAATATAAAGGACAGTGACAATGAAATTATAATGTTAACCCTACCTGTGTCAGGGATACTTCAATGTCCCTGGTTACCTCCTTGATTTCTGCTAGTGGTCACCTTGGGGTTCTAGGTGCTGCTACAGATACCTGGGCAGTGATTCTGGTAGGACAATTTTTCACGGGGCATGAAGGTTGAAGCTTGGGTACTGTAGTATAAGGCAAAACTCTAATTTTTCCTACTTTATAGCATCAGTGAAGTATTGGCAGCTTCTGAGCTTTTTTATTTCCAATAATTCTTGGTTTAAGAAGTCTTTTCCCTTAATCTGTGTAATTACATTGTTCTATACATTACAAAACAAAAGCAACTCCCTGAGTACACAAAAGCCATTTCCAGGCCTGCTGATCACATAGTTGAAATAATCTATCTTTGCTAAATCACAAAACCATTGTGTTTTCCTCAGAAAAGCTGCCAGAGTTTTATTTTGGCGTCTGGGCATCTAGTGGCTGATCTGAAAAATGCATCTAGAGGATTTCAAAGGAAAATGAATGAATGCTTCAACCTGGAGGAAATTTCTCAAATGTATTGTGAAAGAGGGACCAATAAAGGACAGTTTCTCTTGCTAAAAAGCAAAGGGAATTGGGACACACAATCAGTGTGGCCAGGCTTTACAGCTGCATCTATAACACAAACCTGAGGAAGCTTAGAGCATGCACTGGCCAGGTGGGGTGATGCACTGGCTTGTCCATCCTCCGTGAAGCAGAGAGAACACTCTGGCAAACACACAGGCCTGTCACCTCTGCTCCCAAACAGAATTGATGTCACAGGTGGAAAAACTGTTTGGAGATTTTAACCCCAGAAGGCTGATTGCCTTATCCACAATGCTACACCTCTTACAATGGCTGCAGCCTAGGCTTGGTTCTGGGAAAGCAAGAAACACATCGACAGTTTGCCTGGGGAAGGCTGATGAGATCCTGGACTAACCAGGACCACTTGTTCATCACTGTTCACCTTAAGTCAGCAACACAATTTTTCCTAAGCCAAAAAGCAAAGAAACATAACAAGCAGAGTTCAGAGTGCTCGTGGTTGGGCGTTAGGTTATAAAGGTTACATTCATTTCAGGTTTCTGTCCTCTGGGCTGTGACAACATTGAAGAAAGGGTTCTTTCTCATTTTTTCTTCTGGCAGTAAACATGGCAGCATCCTAAATAATGCCAGGTAGACCTGGAAAATTTGGTGTTTTATGTGACCTGATGACACTCTAGATGAAAAGCAAAGCGAAGAGAGAGGTGTTTGGTAACTATTTTTTCTTCCTTCACAATTGTTAAACATTTTCCCTAATATGGTATCGTTCTTTTTGACACATTAACTTTCTGTCTGTCTCCCAAAAGGCCAGAGCATCAGGCGCTACGGTGCCAGACACTGCCGGCTCCTACCCCAAATGTGTGAAGACAAATGGACACAGGCCATGGAGGTCACACGTTTGTGGATTTGCTTTGCTTGCATTCACTCTACAGAGTCACTGATGAAGCTCGTGAGAAATAATTTCTTGGGTGATTCTAAGAGAAATTTCAGTGTGATGTTGACTTCATCAGAATATGCCAATTTGGGGGCAAACATGAATTACCAATTAATTTAACAAAAACATTTTGCACACTTACCATGTGGCAAATAATATTGCAGTGTTGGATAAAAGGTTGGAAGCTAATGGAATTGTTTAAGGAAAAGGTAAAAATTCAGGAAATAGGCCTTCCATTGGGAGTAATGGAATGAATTTAAAAAATTAACATTGTTTTATGTGTGATAAAATAAAAATGTTTGACTTATTTTGATATGAACATACAAGGGTTTTATAATTTTTTTGTTTGTGGCATTTAGGCATTAAGAGAGGATACCTTATCCAGGATGTAATGTAAACATTCTTTCCAGGGCATTAAAATCAGGTAGTTCCTTTTTGTATTGTTTTTAAAGACTGTGAGTCTTTCCAATCCTGGAGAACGTGGAACCAGTTTTTTCCATGACTACTATGTTGCTTTAATTTTATTGTTTATGTTATCTTTCAGGAAAACTGACTTTTTGTATTTGTGCTCAGTTTTATGAATTTTAAACACCACTGCAATGAGGACACAGAAAAGTTTCATCAACTCCACAGCTAATTTTTCTCTGATTTGTTTGAAGAAGCTCTGTAAGGGAACACTGTTTGATCCTCAGTAATTAACCTCACCAAACACTCAGTTTTCATGTGAGAAGGAATTTCACTTTGTGAGCACCTAGGCCACGAGTCCATTGATTGTTTGACCTTATGGGAGTGAGACTTTCATACTTCCATCTATACCAAGGACCTAAAGCTGGTAGAGTAGGGAATAGTGCTAAAATAAAAATATATGTTACTAGAAAACTAGATTATTCCAATGAAAGATTTCTAAAATTCCTAGCATTTCCTGTCAATAAACATTATTAATATTTTGGTGTAATACTTTTTATATGATATATCATATGTATATGAATATGTTATCCCTAAATATAAGGCAGTTATCACTGTATCAATAAAAGATTAAAAAGAGGAAGTTTATGCCAACTTGAATATTTCAGGTATACAATAGATTCAATACCTAACGGCAATATTTAATTTATAATTCAGTTAAAGATACATTTTTAAACTCATGTAAAATAACAGTATGAGAATACTAATTGAGAAATATTTTTTTTTTCACGTTTCATAAAATGTTTCAACTGAATAGTCATCGGAGTCTTCATTTCTAGATCCACTTTTTGTGTTACCTAATACAATTTCTGGAGCACATTATCTTGCTTTCTAAGTAGTTTTGGACACATGACTTTTTGAAGCTCTGTTAAATATCATTGAAAAATTTATCTCAACTACATGTATCCACTCAAGTAACATTGAGGTAGCTATTTTGTCTCCAATTTTACTGTAGGTGTATATTTGTAAATTGCACAATATAATTATTTGATTCTATTTTTTTCAATTCATATTTTAAAATAAAAGGCCTGTGCTGTTAGCGTACAGTAGGTAGATTTCAAAAATGACTACACAGTTTTCCCACCCCTGAATTTATGCATGATTTTAATGGAATTTTGTAGCTTCTCCTTGAAGAGATAGAGTCTATTTCTCCATCCTTTAGATCTGTAACTTATTTTGGCCAATGTGTCATTAGGAAACATGATGCAAGCAGAGGCTTAAACTGGGGTTTGCTTTATCACTGTTCTTGGATACCTTAATTACTGCTGTTGGAGCCCTGCAACTACGACTATGTTAACAAGCCTTAGCTAGCTTACTGAGTGAGGAGTGACACAGGCTCAGTTGCTGCCATTGACCCAGCTGACAGCCTACTGACTGCCACATGTGTGCCTGAAAGCACCCCCCATCAGTTGACCACAGCACATGAATAAGCCCAGCTGAACCCACATGGAGCAGAGATAAATCATCCCGTCTAAGCTCAGTCTAAATTATTACTCCATGGAATCTCGAATAAATAAAATCATTCTTGTTTCAAGCCACTAAGATTTGTAGCTGTTTGTTACATAGCAAAAACTGACTGATAGATTTAGCAACTTCAGATATTGCTTAATTGACTTCCTTTCATGGTAGACGAAGCTCTCTAACACTCCCATTTCCTAAAACATCACCTCCCCGTGATCTTCCCAAAATATTTATATTACAAATCTTGGTTAATCCAAAGTCAGTGATTTTATTGCTATGACTTTTGAATATTATTTACATCAGAGCTAACAGTCCTATCAGAACAATGCTTCCTTTTGAATTTTTCCTGGGGATAATTACTGTCTCTCTTTTAAAAATTTACTTTTAAATGTAAAACTACAGCTTTTTTTGTACCTTGGTTTTCTTTTATCTCTTTTTTTTTTTCAAAATTTCCATGATAAATGAATATTCTTTTAGTAATGATAAACAAATCATACTACAAAACCATAGTAATAAAAGCAGCATGGTACTGGCATGAAAACACACATGTACACCAATGGAACAGAATAGAGAGCCCAGAAATAAATCCATACATTTACAGTCAACTGATCTTCAGCAAAGTTGTCAAGAACACACAATGGGGAAAGGCAGTTTCTTCAATAAATGGTGCTGGGAAAACTGAATATCCACCTGCCAAAGAATAAATTTGAACCCTTATCTCACACTACATACAGACATCAACTCTAAATGGATTACAGATACAAGTGTAAAACTTGACACTGTAAAACTACTACAAGAAAATATAGGGGAAAGATTGCTTCATGACATGGTCTGAGCAATGACTTTTTTTTTGCTATGACCCCAAAAGCATGGACAACAAAAACAAAAAGGGACAAATGGATTGCAAACAATAAAGTTTCTGCACAGCAATGCGAACAATCAATAGAGTGAAGAGAAAACCTACAGAATGGGGGAAAATATTTCCAAACCATGCATGCAATAAGGGGTTAATAGCCAAAATATATAAGGAACTCAAACAACATAATAGCAAGGAAACATATAACCAATTAAAAAATAGGCAAAGGATGTGAATAGACATTTCTCATTAAAAAGACACAAATGACCAACATATATGTGAAACAATGCTTGAAATCCCTCACACCTGTCAGAATGGCTACTATTAAAAAGATGAAAGAGTTGGCATGTTGGCAAGGATGTAGACAGAAACCCTTGTACACTGTTGGTGGGAATGTAAATTAGTACAGTCATTATGGAAAACGGAAATGGAGATTCCTTAAAAAAATTAAAAATAGATCTACCATGTGATCTGGCAAACTTTCTTCTGGGTTTATAGTCAAGGAATATGATTTAGTATGTCAAAGAGACATCTATACTCCCATGTTGATTGCAGCATTATTCACAATAGCCAGGACAAGGAATAAACCTAAGTGTCCATCGATGCATGAATGGATAATGAAAATGTGGTATATATACCAGAATACTATTCAGTCTTAAAAAAGAAGAAAATTCTGTCATTTCCAACATCAATGAACCTGGAGGATACTATGCTAAGTGAATAAGCCAGGCACAGAAAGACCAAATACTGTATGATCTTACTTATACGTGGAATCTATAAAAGTTGAACTTATGGAAGCAGAGAGCAGAATGGTGGTTGCCAGGGGCTGAGTGGTTGGTCAAAGGGTATATGAGTTTCAGTTAGGATGAATTAGTTCTCAGGATCTATTGTACAACATAATCAATAATAATATATTATATCCCTAAAAATTGTTGAGAGAGTAGATCTTAAATGTTTTTGCCACAAAAAAGTAAGTATGTGAGGTGATGGAAGTGCTAATTAGCTTGATTTAATAATTTCACATTGTATACATATATCAAGACATCACACTGTATGCCCTAAATATATACAGTTTTTATTAATATTTGTCTATTACATCTTAATAAAGCTCAAAAAATAATAATTAAAAAATCAAATAAATTATGTTGGTTTTATTATTTCCTTGGAGCCTTCTTTCTGGAGCACCTTGTCCTCTTGCTTTCATCTGGTCTGGTTGCTGTCCAGTCTGGCAACAGAGCTGACACTTGGCTGCCCTTCAGTGTTGGATGTTCTGATTCCTGGGTTCTTATGTCTTTCTCTGGTTATCTCAACCGAGTACTTTCTGGATGACCTTGTACAAGTCTCACCTGACTTTTCTGATTCTTGGTTTCTTCACCAGTAAAGTGAAAACAATGCCTGTCATGCTTTGTCTCATAAAATGTCTTTATGAAGGGCAATGTAATCGTGTCTGTGGTTGCACTTTGTAACTTGTAAAGTTCAATAAAAAACAACAGTTTTATGTGAGAGAATTAGAAGCCTAGATCAGGGATGAGAAGCTATTGTACTGGATCCAAATGTGATCTTCTGCTTGGAATCTCTTTGAAGCCCAAGTCAGACTTCCAGGTGAGGGGCAGTGAAGCGGAATGCTGGAAGAACTAAACTGAATTTAGAGATCTCAGTCTTACTCTGGGATCCACCACTAATTTAGCTGTATGACCTCAGATGAGCCATTTATCCTCTGTCAGCTCAGATTTGCTCATTTATAAGACGAGGCTTTGAAGAGGGGCAGGTGGGTGGGCTGGGGGTGGGGAGCTCCATGTATCTTCCAGTATTAAAATTCTATGGTTCAGCCACCTCTAATTCAGAAGGAAGCAGTTTGCATTTCAGACTTGAATAATAGAGATTTTTACCATGGTGGAGAGATGGTTAAATGAATCCATGACAACAAAGTCAAATAACACTCAGTAATGGAACTCTCTGATTTAATTTTGCTCCCCTAAGTCCTAGGTAAGGCTGGCTGTCCCGAACATGACGGCAGGCCTGCTTCGTCACTCTATGCCTGGCTGCCTCTTGGATGTGATGTCCAGACATGTTGGCCTCTAGACAGTAAGCTTCCTCAGTGCCGGCGTTCGGGGCCATGTGCGGCATCTCTGCCCACCTCATCCCTCCACTGCACTCACTAGAGCAGAGAAGATTAACTTTCTGAAAATGAAAAGGACAGACAGAAGATGAGCTGCTTATCAAATATGCACATTTCAGATGGAACTTCACACTCAGTAGAAAGATGTTAGATTGCTGTTAGCTCTCTGGAGCGCTCCTGACAATGTGTTATCAGGTCATGTTTGCATGACAGAGGCAGCCCAAGCAGGAAACATTAAGTCATATGACTTCTAGGACGGAATCAATCAAGTGAGCAGTACAGCTCCTGAAAACTAATTTCACCTTCATAAGGTCTGGTTATCTGTGCAGCAGACATGAGGTTTGTCAGCCCCATTTCAGTCTGACCAGGTTCCGCGCTGCATCAAGAATTTTAATGAACCGACACTGTAATATGTATGAAAGATGACACTGAGATGAATTCATGAAAAGCCAAGTCCCCATGAAATATGAACAATTACTTGCAGGCTCCTTCACCTACTTAGCTCATTTGAAACATCCATTTCAAAGGCCTTTGTCTTTCTGTGATTCATTTGCAAGTTTGTGCACAGATTTTCATTGTATTTAACCAGTTTAAAAACCAAAGAGGCTACTTGCAATCAAACAGTTCAGTGAGCTCTGGTTTGATGGGGGCAGAGCCAAGGCCAGCCAGAGCTTAAATCTTCATTTAGCTATAGATGCACAGATTTCCTTGTGTGGGGAGGAAAAGACTTGAGAAGACTGGATGCTGATGTCGACTCAGTCTTTGGCATTCAGTGTGACTCAGCGCAAACTGCTAATTTTTTTGTCCTAATGACATCATCGTCTCTCTGGTGGTAATAACATTTATTAGTTTTCATCTTCAGAACAACATTACCAGTGTTAGCCTTCTTTTGAAAAGTTTCAAAAATTTTCAGCCGATAACATGTTGAAATCACAAATAGCTTTTTCCATATCTTACCCATTTTGTACGGGGCATCCCGATCCATTCTCCAGATCCTACACCCTTTTTATGAACTCCATCTGTGGTATGGACATGCATTTTATATACTGATCTAGATAGCTTAAGCTGTTTCGTATACTATTAACCACAGTTCGTATCTTGCTCTCAGAGGTTATGGGCCTTATATTACCATCCCGATTCAGCCCCATTTTTACTTCAAGCTCCCTCTTGCGTAGCAGACATTGCTTCCCACTGTACAGAGACACTGCCCTGGTTCAAGGGCAAGGAAAGTCCCTTTCTTCCATATATTTTTTCTATTAATGTTTCTTTATCTTACATATAAAATATTTCAAATGTACAGACAATATAGAGAATAATTTAAAGAACATTCATGTACCTGCTACCCATCCGACTTCAACAAATTTTATTATTTTGTCTCGTTTGTCACAGATCTTTTATTTAAACAAACAAAAATGTCCACGACACATGCAGAAGAGCTCAGTGTGTGCGCCCATGTATTCTTATCTTCCCGCATGAAAGCGATTATTATCTTGAACCTAGCAAATAAAATCCCCATGCATGCTATAGTACAATTAAAATGCATATGTGCTTCCTTAAACAACATGCAGTACTGTTTTTATGTTACATAAGTGGTACATTGCTGGATATATACTTTTGTGACTCGATTTTTTTTTCTTACTACTACATTTATGATAATCTGTGTTGTTACATAAAGCTTTATTTCATTTATTTTTTTGTTGCATCTATAATATGCACATGCTATAATTATTTAATCAATTTCTTTTTTGAAGGGAATTAAGGTTGTTATTTCGAATACTCAATTAGAGACAAAGTTGCAGTGAATATTTTTCAACATGTGTGGATGAATTCCTCAGGGGGGTGTAACGGACTGGAAGTGGGAGAGCCGGGTTCAGTGGCAGGTATGCCTTCCACCTCAATTAGATTATTTTCTAACATAACTACATTTTTTTAGACCTTGTGGAGTAAATGAGAAGTCTGTTTCCCCTTGGTTACAGGTAGTGAATATTTATTCAATCATTTAATGCATGTTTATTGAGGGGTTCCCATAACCAGGTACTGTCTAGGTGCTGAAGATGCAGCAAGGAAAAATCAAAGATTCCTGCCTTTGTGGAGCGGTTTTATCGTATTTTTTAATTTTTGTCATTCACATGTGTAACGTGGTAGTTCTTAGTTGTTTTAATTTGTATGTCTCAGATTGTGAGATTAAATATCTTTTCATATTTTTTTAGTCCATTTTGTGAATTGCTTATTTGTAGTATTGACCATTTTCAAATATTGGTAGTGATTTTCTTATTGATATGTAAGTTTTACTTCTTCTGTATTCTAAACCTTCATCAGTTGTATATCTTGCAAATATTTGCTTCCATCAATAACTAAACTTAAACTTTGTTTATGGTGCCATTATTGGAAAAATAATTTAATACTCATTTAGTTGATTTAATCAGCCTATTCTTTAAGGTTTGTGCTTTTTGTGTTTAAGAAAATTCTTCAAAGGAACAGCTTTTGGTATGTGAATTCTTTGTTTTTATGCATTCTATTTTTATTAATCTCTGCTCTTATTTAATATTTTTCATTCTTTCTGTATTATGTAGGTTAGTTTTTAAATTCAAAATTTTAATTTATCGAATTGAGTAATCAGCTCATTTATTTTGTCTAATTTTTCAAATAAATATATTTATCTGTAAAGTTTTCCATCTAAATTCTGTTTCAGTTTCATCCTATAAGCTTTGATTATTATGTATAACTATTTATGAATTTTCACTGCAATTTCCTCATTAATGTATGAGTCATTTAGGAATGCTTTCACTTCTAAAACATAAAGGATATTTTCAACTGTCTTGTTTAATGTTATTTAAATTGCCTTGTGACTAAGGACCATTTTCTCTATGACATTCATTCTATGAAATTTATTAAAACTTTCTTCATCACCTTGTATATACTAATTTTTTCCAATGCTACATGTGTATATGAAAATAATATGTTTTTAATTTTTATTTCTCTTTGATAATTCTCAGTCTTTGTATATTTTGAAATCTCTTTATTGAGTCCTCATTCCAAAATAAAACTGTACCTGAGCACAAAATTCTAAGCTGCCATTTTTTTTTTCTCCTCTGCACTTAGAAGAAATTACTCTATTGATTTCCAACATCTGTTACTACTGTTAGGTTGCTATTAGTTTGTCAATCCTTCATAAAAAAAATGCACTTTTTTTCCAGTAGCCTTTAAAATTTTCTCTTTATTCTTCATGCTTATGATACAATATATCTAGGTGTAGGATATTTATTAAATTTTTTTTTACTCTCAGAGTGCACTATTAATCTGAAAACATTTTTTGTTCAAATTAGATAATCCCTAATTTTTATCTTTTTAATATGGCTTCTTGGTCATTTTCTTTGTATCCTTTCGCTAGAATATTTCTTTTGCTAGTTGTATGCTTGAGTCTCTCAATTTCTCCTCCATTTTGCTTCTTTCACACATTAAACATTTTTTTGTTAGCTTTTTCTCATTAGCTTTATTATTATTTTTATCTGTTCATTTTTAATGTTTTCCTCTATTATTTTGTTTTTTTTTTTTAAATTTCATCATGTTATAGGGGTACAGATGTTTAGGTTACGTATGTTGCCCTTGCCCCCCCCTTCCCCCCAAGTCCCTGTTTCAAGTGTGTCCATTTAAGCATAGTTAGTTTAAGATCTTCCTTGCTAATCTGAACTATTTTGGGTCTTGATTATCAGTACTCCGGATTATCTGCTGGTCTACTTTCATTTTTTCTCTTGGTTATTAGTCATTTGGTCATGTATTTTTGTATGTCTAGTAATTTTTTATTATATTGTAAGCATTGTATATAAAAGAAACAGAGATGTATACAATGTCTTTCACCAGAGAAGATTTGTGTCTCCTCTGTTAGGTAAGTATAGTTCAGGCTGATCGCCTCAATTCAATGAGGGATTAAGCTGGGTCTGGAATGGGTTGCAGTTTTGATAAGACTCAGTATACCTGTTTTTCTCCCCATTCCTAGTGCATGGCTCTCCAGGGCTTTTAATTGAAAGCATGATGGGTCTTTGTCTCCTAGACTGTTGAGGAGGGGAAGGATAGGAAGATTACAATCTGCCTCCCAGAGGTTTTTCAGTTTAGTGCTTTCGTCTCCTGCCCCACAACACTTCACAGGGAGAAACCAGCCATATGTGATGTCCCTGAAGTCTTTCATTTTGTTACTTCAAACCTTCATGAATATCAATCTCTCTGCTTGTTTTTCTGTCTCCCAGTAATCGACTTCTCATGGGGACTAAACTTGAGTTCTGAGAAACTCCTACAGTCCCTTTGCAGTGTTCTTTTTCTCCAATTACAAATAATTTTTATCATTATGAAACAATTGTTGATACTTTTTAAGAGCTTAGCAGGTGTTGTGCTCCATGCTAAACTCTATTTAATCACTTAATCCTCAATCATTACAACTCTAGTGAGAATTAAGTATTATTATTCCCACTCTGTATTTGAGGAAAAATGAGTTAAATAATTTTCCAAAGTCTCAGCTAGTAATGTATAGAGCAAGGATTTGAAATGAAGAATATCTTGTTCCCAAACACATGCTGTTAACCACTATATTATATTGTTTTGGTATATCCAGTGCTCATTTTTAAAAGAAGTACTATTAAATCCTTGACTCTTATTCCATGTTTTATCATTTTATTTCGAGTGTTTCTTGGAAGAATTGCTTACATTTGCTATTTACAATTGCCTCACTCCTCACGACATTACTTCTATGCATGTCACTCTATTGAAATAGTCTCAGAAAGGCTCACTGTTAGCCTCTCTTTTGTTTTTTATTGTATGTTTTTTAAAATGTTAATTGAAGTATAATGAACTAAAGTAAACAGCAGAAACATAAACATTCAACTTAATGAATAATTACAAAGTAAATACCCCTGCAAACACCACTGCAATGAAGAAATAGAATATTTTCACCTCCTGAGAGGCTCCCCTCTTGCTCCTTCCAGACTCTACCTCTTCCTTTCTCCCTATAGTTTACCACTGTTATAAGTCTTAATGCAATAGATTAGTTTGCCTGCTCTTAAATTTCATATTAAATGGAATCCAATTCTATGTATTTTTTATCGTTTGACTTATTTTTTTAACAATTTGAGTCATCTGTGTTGCCACATGGAGAGTAGCTTGCTTGTTTTTATTGTTTATTGTTCCATTGTAAGAATATATACAATCTAATTATTTTAACAGCTTTATTAGGGCAAATTGACATACTATGACCTGCACATGTTTTAATTAAATAATTTGTTAGGTTTAACATATGCATATATTCATTAAAAATATCACCACAATCAAGAAAATGAACATATTCACCACTCAAAATTTCCTACTATACCTTTCTAATTCTTCTCTCCCACGCTGCCCTGCCCCACCCCAAACAATTACTGGCATGCTTTCTATTATTAGTGTGCATTTTCAAAACTTTCGTGTGAATGAAATCATACATCATGTGCATCTTTTGTATCTGGCTTCCATCACAACATAATTATTTTAAGATTAATTCAACAAAACAGTTTACTCCTTTTTATTTCTGAGTAATGTTTCATATTATGGATATACCAGATTTGTTTATCCATTCACCTGCTAATGGACACTTGAATTACTTCCAGCTGTTGGCTATTACAAATGAAGTTGCTATAAACATTTACGTGTAAGTCTTTGTAAGGACATGGAATTTATTTCTTTTGGGGAAATAAATACCTAAGAGGAGAACAGCTAGGGCACATTGTAGATATGTGTTTAACTGCTTAAGAAGCTGCAAACTGCTTTCCAACACCTGAATGATCCAATTTTTTCATTTTAGACATTCTAATAAACATTTTATTTTTATTCTGTTTCTATAGTTGATGGATGACTGGATTCCAGGAGGATTACTGTGAATTTCAAAACAATAATGCTTTCAAAAGTAATATGGAAGATTTTCTTCATGACTTTGGGATATGGAAAGATTTCTTAAATGGAACTACAAAGAAAAAGATTAATATGTTGGACTACATTAATATTAAAAAATTCTGTTCATGAAAAGAAATTCTATTCATTAAAATTGAAGTACATTAAAACTAAGAAATATTGTTAATTAAAAGACACCGTTACATGAGGAATCTTTTGGGAGTGATGGAACTGTTCTGTATCATGACCGTGGTGGTTTATAGGAGTATACAATAGTCAATGTTCATCAAAATGTACCCTCTAATGAGATCCAGTTTTTATATGTAAATTATCCCTTAATAAAATTGATTAAAGAAAAAATAAATCAATAATGACACCATTAAGAGAATGAAAAGGCCTTTTAATTGCTTTATTTAGCAGTCCTTCATCTTCCTGTTTCTTGCAGTCTCTGTGGCATTGGGCACTGTTCATTACTTTTTTTCTTAAGGCTCTTTTGGTTTTTGTGATGCTACTCTACGATCTTTATCACTTTTCTGATATTTTTTCAAGTGATAATTAGTTTCTAAATATAACTAAACTCTTACAATGTGTTTGGCACTGTGCTAGGTGCTGGGAATGGAAGAATGAAGAAATAAGGGCTTTTCTTGGTGACCTCATTTACTGGCTCCTGACTCTGATATGACTGGTAAGGGCTGCCTAAGATTTTGTGAAGATTATTTATTTTTGTTTGAAAGTCTCAGTAATTTTTTCCACTCTCCTCCCCAAAATACGGACTTCGAACTCAGACAAACACAGGGAAAAATCCTGCCTCTACAATTTACTAGATATATGACTTTGGGTAAGTTTTGTGTTAATTTATCTGGGTGTCAGCTACCTAGTCTACAAACCAGAGATGATAATAATGCCTTCCTCCTTGGATTTTTTGAACAGAAAATGAGGCAATTCATGTAGAATGCTTAGTTCAGTGACTTCTACGTAGTATACACTAAAAAAATTAGTTATCCTCTCTTTTTTTCTTCCCATTTGTTCTCCTGCTTATCTTTTTATTCTCTTATTTTTTTCCTTTCCCTCTTCTTTTCTTCACCTCTCCTCTTTTTCTTTCCCCTTATTCTCCTCCTCCTCATATAGGATTAAATCAGACTATATATGTAAAGATAGATAGAAAGATCTTTTTTTATAATGCAAGCCCCGCCTCCTAATTATCACTGATTCAAATACTAATCATGTAATCTCAACTTAAATTCAGTCACTTCTATAAATCTATCTGGACGGGATCTCTCATCTTCAAAATCATTTGGCATCTTGTTAGTGGCTTATTATATGCCATCTACCAGTATAACTTTGACTATTCAGATCCTGTTCTAAGATGTAAGCCATTTGAGGCAGGGGCTATGTCTTAAACAGTACTTGTCATAGGTCTTGACACTGCAAGTCCTTATTAAATATAATTAAATGAGTTAAGAAACAACGTGTGTGTATATGCCATCATTTTATCCACAGCAAATGTCAGCCTATTACTTTGTTGATTATCTTAATCAGATTAAAATTTTCTCAAGGACAAGATCCTTCATAATTACATTTTCCTCTTCAAACTTTTAACAAATTCTGAGAATAAAAATGGTGAGCTCCAAGAAGGGATGAATCTTTATCTGTTTTGTTCACTGATATATCCCAAGCACCTAGAGCAGCACCTGGCACATAAAATATGATCAATAAATGTTCATTGTCTGAATAAAGATATAGGAAATTGCTTATTTATTTATTATTTATTCATCTGAGAATGGTCTCACTCTGTCACCCAGGCTGGAGGGCTGTGGTGCAATCATAGCTCACTGTAGCCTTGAACTCCTAGGCTGAAGGAATCTTTCTACCTCACCCCCCGCCCCCCCGCCCCCAAGCAGGTGGGACTATAGGCTTGCACCACCATGCTGGCTAATTTTTAATTTTTTTAAGGATAGGGTCTCACTATGTTGCCCAGACTGGGCTTGAACTTCTGGCCTCAAGCAATCCTCCCACCTCACCCTCCTGAGTAGCTGGGATTATATGCAAGAGCCACTGCACCCAGTTCTATATTTATATTTTTATACAGAAAATGTTCTTAATTACCTAATAATCAAGAAGTATCTTATCTGAGAAACAGAGAATAACATGAAATTCCTTGCAAGGGTAACACAATGACTGATAGAGTTTTAAAGAATATCTTTGACATAGCTGTGGTGTCCTAGAAATCGCCATAGTCATATTGTCCTAAAAATGCATTGCTGTAAATAGCAATGCACAATTAGAAAATGAAATTAAGATAACAATTCCGTTTACAACAATAATAAAAGAATACAATACTTAGAAATAAATTTAACAAAAGAGATACAAGACTTGCACACTACACTGAAAACTACAAAAAAATCAACCATTGAAAAACTTAAAGAAGATTTAATAAATGGAAAGATTTCTCATGTTCATAGGTTGGAAGACTTATATTGTTAAGATAGCAATCCTATCTAAATTGTACTACAGAGTTAAGGCACCCCTATGTAAATCTCAGCTGCAGTTTTTGCAAAAATTGAAAAGTTGATCCCAAAATTCATATGGAAATGCAAGGAACCCAGAATAGCCCAAACATTCTTGAAATAGAACAAAGTTGGAGGACTCACGTTTCCCTATTTCAAAACTTACTACAAAGCTAGTGTAATCAAGATAGTGTGTTACTGGCATAAGGATATACATATTCATCAGTGGAATAGAACTGAAAGTCTAGAAATAAGCCCATACATTTATGCTCAATTGATTTTTGATAAGGGTGCCAAGACGATTCAATGGTAAAAGAATAGTCTTTTCAATAAGTGGTGATGGGACAAGTGGACAAGCCCAGGTAAAAGATTAAAATTGGACTCCTACTGTGTACCACACCCCAAAATTACAATGGATCATAGACCTAAATGTAGGAACCAAAATTATAAATTGTTAAAATAAAATATAGGCAGAAATCTTTATGACCTTGGATTAATTGATGGTTTCTTAGACATGACACCAATAAATCACAAGCAACAACAACAACAAAACAGATAAGGAAAAAATTGGACATTATCAAAATGAAAAACTTTTGTGCTTCAAAAGACATCTTCCAAAAAATGAAAAGGTGATCCACAGAATGAAAGATGATACTTGAAAATCATATATCTGATAAGGGACTTATACCCAGAATATATAAAGAGCTCTTAAAACTAAACAATAAAAAGAAAACCCAGTTTTAAAATGGGCAAAAAATTGAAGTAGATATTTACCCAGTGAAGATGTACGAATGGCTAATAAGGACTTGAAAAGATATTTGACATCATCAGTCCTCAGAGAAATGTAAATTAAAACCATAATGAGGTAATACTTCATATTCTCTAGGACAAAGAAAGATAGAAAATAACAATTGTTAGCGAGTATGTGGAGAAATTGGAAACCTTATACACGGTCAAATTTCAACATGGTACAGCTTCTTTGGAAAACAATTTGGTGTTTCTCAAAGTGTTAAACAAAATTACCACATGATCCAACAATTCAATTCCTAGGAGAAATGGAAGCAGAGATCCATACAAAAACCTGTAACATGAATGTTCCTAGTAGCATTGTTCACCATAACCAAAAAAGTAGAAAACAACCTAAATGTCCATTGACTAACTGATGACTAGATAAACCAAAGGTAGTGTATTCATACAATGCAATATTATTTGGCCTTAAAATGGAATGAAGTACTGATTTATGCTAAAACATGGATGAACCTTGGAAACATACCAATAAGCCAGACATAAAAGTCACATATTATATGATTTCATTTACATGAAATGTCCAGCATAGGCAAATCCATAGAGACAGAAAAGTAGATTAGAGTTTTCTAGGGGCTGGGAGGGATCAGGGAATGGCTGATAATGTGTAAAGGGGTTATGGGGTGATGAAAATGTCCTAAAGTTAGACAGTGGTGATGGTTGCATGACATTGTGAATATACTAAAAAGTAATGAATTTTACACTTTAAAAGGGTGAATTTTATAGTGTGTTAATTATATCTCAAAAATGCTACATTAAAAATTAGGTGCTTTGACAGAAAACAAAACAAACACACACTATTTATAAAGGGATCAGATGGCTTTCATGTTTAAAAAAAATGGACCACAGCAGAGAAACAAGCTCCCTGGCCCCCCAAACTCTTAAATGAAGCATGACCTGATGACAAGTGACAGGCAGTACATAAACACTTAGGTGACAACTCTATTTGGGATTCTCAAATTCTGTAATAAGGTTTACCTTCAAGGAATTTAATTGTACTTTTAAATTACAATGCATCCTCAAGCTCAGCTTCACAAAGATTGCTATAACATCTTTACCTGAGGTAACACTCATTAAACGGAAACCCGGTGTTGCAGTTTGCCAATATCGGGCTTCCTTTTACAGTTTCTGTGTGGGTATCTGATGGGATATCCCTTTTAGCAAAGCAGCATCAACTGTATGGGTTGAAAGCTTGTCCCTTTTATGATTTTCACAAATGTGATGTGGGCTGATACCAAGCTGGATTTTCCTCTCCCTCCCTTTGTCTGTGAATTATACCATCCGAGAGTACAATAATTTATATCCCAGTCTAATGGATGCTTCAAACAAACCAAACCTTGGTAATGGGTGGCATGAAGTGCTTGCTCAGACTTTTCTAAATAAGAAACTTGATGATTTGGGTAGAAAGAAGCTCCTTTCATGGGTAAACTTACACTGACAGACCATGTGGATACTGTTGGGAGAACTCTGGCTGTATAAAAAAATTTTTTCTCATCACAAAGTCTTTAAATACTAGGTATATCCAGTTAATATTGACTCTCGTATCTAAAATTTTGCCAGAGAAAAACTAATATGGTGCCAAAACTTCAACAGCCTATCCCCAAACTGTTTGGGATAAAAAGTATGAGAGTGAAAAAGTCCTACAGATTCAAGGGTGAGATGCTTTCTTTCCAATTGTGTTATTTTTCTAGTGCTGCATAAAAAATACTACCAATTTAGGGGCTTAACAGAAATTTGTTATCTCACATTTTTTAGTAGGTCAAACATCTGGTGTGGTATGACTGCATTCTCTGCTCAGGGTCTCACCCGGCTAAAATTAAGGTATCAGCAAGGTCAGTGGCTCTCATCTGGGCATGCAGTCTTCTTCCAAACTCACTATTGGTAGAATTCATTTTCTTGTGGTTGCAGGACTGTAGATGTCTGTTTTCCTACTAGCTGTTGGTCAGGGACCACTCTCAGCTCCTAGAGGATGTCTGTAGCTCTTTCCAGTGTGGCCCTTATAAGTAGTTCACAGCATAGTTATTGGTCTTCTAGGCCAGTGGGAACACATCTCTCTGACCTCCTTTTCTGTTAGCAGTTGTAGAAAAGTCTTATCTTTTGAAGTCTCAGTTTCCAAAGTGCTCATATGATTAGGTCAGGCCCACTGGATAATCTCCCCATTTTAACATGACCTAAGTGTGGGAGTAAAATCCATCACAGTTCCAGTCCTAAGGATTATGCAGGGCACACGCAAAGGGAGGTGGGAAATCTTGTGGCCCATTTTAGAATTCTGCCTTCCATAGCTCTGCTTCTCCCTTTTTTTTAATTAAAAAATTTTTTTTTAACACTCAGGTGGTATCAATCTGCTTCTCTTTTTGAAGAAATGACTCTTAATTCTTAATGTCAAGCAAAAGATTTAGGGTGATATTCAACTGAATGATGGTGTTTTGAATATAATAGAAGTTCTGAAAGTTTGGGGCCAGTAAAAGGTGAGAGACTGGTTAAATGAGAGAAGAGAAAGGCACAACGGCCCTGCTTTAATCACAGGTAAACTTAGATTTGGTTCTATTTGCACCTGCCTTTAAGGGATCTGAATCTTGGTGGCGTTTCTGGGATAAAGAAGATGATAGGCACTTGATTATCTTGTCTTTAAAAAGGATACACATATATTTTCATGACTGACAGCCATCGAATCAGATCATTACGCATTTAGGTAACTTTGTCATTGACGAACGTTTATTTGCTTTCCTCCATTTAAACAGTCTTTAAAGGTATGTGCTAATAAGAAGATTGGAAACTGGTGTTGGATTTAACCTACATTCTCCAAAGATAATACACCAGCTATTAATTATGGAATCTATACATAAATATAAATACTTTATAGATGAGAAGACAAATACGATTTCTCCCAAAGCGTCTTTTTGTGCAGCAAATAGGGTGGCTACTATATTTTAAAGGCTTTAGTGAGTTTAGGTGATACTTGGTACTCTTTACATTCATGATTAGAATTTAAATTCAGAACAGCTAGAGAAGGGAAAGATTCTCTTGCCAGAAATATAAAGAAGTGAGTTAAATGTTATGCAGAAAAAAATAGAAATTAAAAAAAAAAGACAGAAATGGAAAAAGAACAGGAAAAGGGTCTCTTCCCAGGAGAGTTTTAAAGCTATTTCTAGAAAAATAACAAAATGTGAAAATAAATTATACTAATCTCTCCATTAACTTCTTTAATTCAGAGCCCACTTAAACATGCCTCAAAGAAAGCTTGAGATGACCTGTTCTGCTCAATTAGTTTTGAAGTATCGAAAATCAATTAGTTACAATAAACAGAACTGTTTTCGCTATTTTAAGCAGCTCACAATTAGCTTCATAGAAAGATGATTGTACACACAGCTTTAAGCACAAAGACATGCTGGCATTGATGACGAATATTGTGTACCCCTTTTTTCTAATTCTGAATCTCTTTTGCATTACCAGACCCAGCTTCTGATAGCAAATTCAAACTTTTACCAAGTGGTTTGCTTTTTATAGAGCTGATTTAAATGTTGAAACACTGGATTTTTCCTTCGCAGTATGTGCGACAGAAACTGAAATTCTTCTGTGAATGTACACATAACATGGTACCAATTTTTGTTTGCTATGCTTTCAGCCTGCATGCAGTGTAGAATGAAATATGTTTAATCCTTTTCTCATTCCTTCTAGCCACTGAGGCATTTGGCTTGCTAAGGTATCCCCCTCTAACCACAGCCAAAAAGGACTCATTGTTCCTCTCTCATTAAATGCAGTAGATTTGGTTGATAGAATCTTTTTGCTTGCCTGCCTATCTGGCGTGCTAACTGTTTTGCATCTGTGGTTTCCAAGGTATTCGTTTGCTCACCCCCCAAAAAAAGTGATTAGAAAAAAAGCATAATCTGCATGTTTCCTACCTTAGTACATTGAATCATTATGTCATTTCTAAAGGAGGGACATAAATGGAACATTTTATTTCTTTGTTGGTTCTGTAAGTGTACATTTGACGGTGACATGAACTAATTGCATAGTTACCATGAAATAACATGCTTTATTTTTCTGTAATAATGTAGTAACTACATAGTAACTTCTGAGAAAACAATGGTAATTACACAGTAATGTGATAATGGTGCTGTTTTATTTTTCCTAGCAACTATGCAATTAACTGTACACAAAGTACAAAGCACGCCATTTCCCAACTAACGTGCACACTTGCTTAATGGATTTCTTCCCTGGTTTTCTGACCCTAACTGCCTCTCTCTGATTTCAAGGCCCTCGCACTATTCAAAAGTCTAAATTCTAAATCCTTTTCACAATCCCTCTTCTCTAAGTCCGACAAGCTATTCATCCTTTAGAGTTCGATCATGAGGTTTAGAACTGAGGCATAAAACTGAAATACTGTGTAGGGCTTTATGTTACGTAACCCAGAAGTCACTTAGAATGGCAAAAATAGCAAAGCCAGGGGATAGATTCAGCAGACTGTCTTTGGACAAAGTGACTCTGGAGGAGATCTGAGGCCTTCCTGGCAGGTTTCCCACTGAGCTCAGCTGGGCTACGTAGTCTGAAAGAAGGGCACACATTTTGCTTCCCAGAAGAAATGGTGTAGAAAGTACCGGTTGCACTTCCTCTGCTGGGTGATCCGTGAAATACACACACAGTCTGGGAGAGAGCGGAGGAGAGAAGAAAGGGCTCCTCCATGTCTCAGCAGGCAGGAATCTCAAGAAATAACTTCTCTATAATAAAAGAATACATAAAAATGGAATTGCTCTAGGCACTGTGCAGTGTGTGTATATGGACATGATAGGAACAAAGAGAGATTCACAGAGTAAAAGAGACTTAGATACATGGCTAAGAAAAACAAGACAGACAGGAATAAAGGCAGACAGAGACACAAAGGCATAGAGACTGAGAGACAGCAAGAGAATGAAAAGGATAAAGGGGGCAGAGAAAGTGGCAAAGAGACACAGGGAAGGAGGCACAGACAGAGCCAGAGAAAACACAGTCAGTGTAATACAGAGAGACACAGACACAGAGACAGGGAGAAAGGGAGAGAGAAGCAGAACACATGATACCAAGAGACAGAGAAAAACAGAGAGAGAGAGAGATCTAAAGTTGGAAAGAAAGTCAGGGAGAAGGGGAAGGTAGCTAGATAGGTAGAAAGAGAATTATATATATATATATAAGTTATATAATAAATATAACATATATATGTATTTTAAGATGAATGTGGAACCAACTTCTGAAAATGGTCTGCATAGGACCCTCCTGGTTTTTGGTCATTCTTGTTCTAACTATTTTTGGAGCTGTACGAGGGCCAGAAGCAATGCTTCTGTTCATTATAAAATTGCATTGCATTTTCAACTCCTGGATTGGTACCAAGAAATGAATCATACAGCCTCAGAGGAAGACTGTCATTTTTCTCTGTGGTCTATTTTAAATTCTCTATCAAATACCATTGCAACAGTGACTTTTAATATTTTGCATGATTTATGCTGTTAATGAGCAAAGAACCAGAGCAGGTTGGGGTGTTCTCTATAAAGGGAATGGAGTAAAATAAGATCCTGAGCACAAACCTTGCAGAAATATTTCGGTTTGGATGAGTGTCATCCAAACTGATCACCTTAAGCACTTGCTTCTACGTAATGCAAATGAAATGGCATTTTTCAATGACTGGGATAACTGGATTGAATTCTTGTCCACAGAAAAGAACTAATTGAATGGACAAGAAATGCCCCAGAAGTAAAAGAAAGCCACAATATCCTCCGATGGAATCCAAAAGATATGCACTTTAATCTAAATGAAGACAGGGAAGACATGAAAAGCTTCAAATATCTGAGACCAGTGAAACCGAGTGCATTGTATGTTGATGGCCTAGGGGTCTAAATTATATGCTTCAAATTCTAAATTTTCTGTTAATAATATGTGCCCCCTATTGTTTGAAAAGGATATTGCTGTGTGTTGAGAGACCACTTGGTAATGGATTAAAAAAGCATCAAGAATCCAAGTCCCTTAAATTTACCAGCAATTACCACGTGATCCTGTGTAAAATGTTTTGGCCTGAGCTATGCCACTCACCACTCTAGACATCTGTTCATTACCCCTTCCCACTTTTCTCTTTGGATATATTGATTTCTAGTCTACACCTATTTTTAACATGAATTATTAATAAGGCTAAATTGACAGGTGATTCAAGGAGAATTTGAAAGAGAATGGGGAAATGGTTCAAAACCAGCCACTCAACCAACATGAAAGGACATCTCCAGGCATCCCTCCCCCATGGGCAATGTGCTCGCAGTTCACCACGGGTTGAAGCTTCATCAGTGTTACAGCCTAAGTTCTGTCCCTTCCAAATTCATACGTTGATGCTTCTAACCCTTAGTACTGCACCCCAGAAAAAGGCTGCATTTGTAGATAGGGTCTTTAAAGAGGTAATTAAATTAAAATGAGGTTATGGGAGGGTCCTAATTTAATATGACTGCTGTCTTTAGAAAAAGGAAATTAGGATTTAGTCATGTACAGAGGGAAGACCTTGTGAAACGGGGGAAGATGGCTATCTGCAAGCCAAGGCAAGCAGTTTCAGAAAAAAACAACCCTGCTGACACCTTGATCTCATACTTCTAGCCTCTAGAACTGTGAGGAAATATATTTGCCATAACAAGCAAGGTGGCTTGCTTAAGTCACCCTGTTTGGTAAGGCATGCCTAGCAAACAAATGCAATAAATTATCACCGTGTGTGCCAGGAATTGTTTTTAGAGTGTAGGTACTTCTTAATGAAAGCTATGCTTCATCAATGGTAAAATTCTTCAGTATGATATTCACGTATAAATTGTGTTAACTAATCTTAAAAGTGATATTTAGAACAACAATTTTACTCTAAAAATATACTTGATAGCTTTCTCAATAGTGCTCAAGTTTTCTTCACCAACACACCCTGAAGGTGAGAAGCCGTTCTTTCTAGTCTACACGAGACACTTGGTAGTGACATCCAAAGGTCCAGATACCCTCTCTCTAGTCAATGACATCCCATCTCTGTTCCATCCACGTGCTCCCTACATGTGCAGCAAGACTATTATCCTTCTGCTCTGTATCTCTCTCGATGTTCTTTCTCTGTCCTTTTCTTCTAATGACTTCGTTTTCTTTCTAACATCCTTCTATGGAAGCTGCATCTTCTCTCCTGCCTTAGGTGTCGATGTTGCTTCCTCTCCACTTGGCACTCTGGTTGCCCTTTCAGACTTTTTTTGACCATCTCTTCTCTTTAAGTTTAAACCAGTCCTATCCAGCATGTGGTCCCAGAACTGTTTGTTACTAGTTTAGATACCAGTCCTCGAGGAAATAAGATTTCACAGAATGTAAATTAACTATGTTGACAAACTCACTGTTTGGTTTGGCTATTCAGCTAATGTTATTATTATTTGAATCGTAGCAAGACCTTCTCAATGAATGCAAAAGTGTGTTTATTTCCATTCTGTCCTACCTATTTATCTTGTCAAGGTCTCGCACTTTGAGCAGCTCTGGCCTACATCTTCTACTTGCCTCCTTTATTTGGTGACTTTTCCTTCCCTCTGCAGGGTCAACAATCTTATTTCTCTAGCTCTACTTTCTTTTCTAGGTTCCTAAACATAGGTGGTTCCTTAGTTTCTTCATTTAACTGTTTTCCTGTGAGCACCTCTTCCACTCCCTCGAATATTTTTCCAACTTAGGGTATTGTTTATATTGATGGCTGCCCATGGAACATTCTCTGGTTGTCCCATAATTTATACTTCAGAAAAGTTGAGCCTTTTGCCAGATGCAGTTCTTATCTATTCTTAGAACATGTAGTAGATCATCAAATTTCTCTTTCCCTTCAGTAAATCAATTTCACATTTTAGTCCTTGTGCATTGCCTAATCTTTTTCACTGCACCGTTTTCACTACTATGGTAAGTATATTGCACTATGTTACAACATGCCTTTTAATAATGTTCTAACTTGTGAAAAAGAAAAAAAAAGATTGAGTGTTCAGATATCAGTATCTCCAATAGAAAAAAAAAAACAAAGTTCCTTCTGTTTTTTTTTTTCCCCCTGAATCCTTGATATGGGGTTCTTTCTAGAATTCCATGTCCAACATCCATACATGGAAGTAGTATTAATGACTTAGCATGCATGTATTTGAGAAGGAACATTCTTGGGCTCACTCCCCACTGACACCTGCATCTATAGTCAAGTGGCTACTTGTTTCTCCCTGGAATGGTCTTTTCAGGGAAATTTTCTGCCAAAGCCCTGTTCTTGTTTCTCCTTCTCCCACCATGACCCACGGTGCAGAGAGTACAGAACATTAGGAAGCCTGGCACTTCTTTCCTTTCCTGCCCTGTTGCCCTTTACTGTTTTGCAGATGCCTTTCATCTTGCTATGGATCCTCAGACTTGTCCTCGCAACCCCTTGTGCTGCCGCTCCTGCAGGTCTCAATTTTCTCTCAGTTTTCTATCATCTGCTGCCATTTGATGGCATTTACTCCAACATTTCTCTTCTGCTTCTTAGCAGTTCTTCCTGTAATGCTATCTCCACTTACCCCATTTTTCTTCTGTGTAAATTCTTGATTTATCCTAAACATGCCACTCAAGGTTTGCTCACTAGGTTTCCATGCAGCCCATTTTGTGCTGTTTGCTAGGAGGAAGTATTTTCATAGTTGATATTTATTCTAAAAATATTATAGCATGGATCCTGTGCAAAAATATAGATTTAAGACTCTAGAGCTCAGATTTTTAATTATGTCTGTTCTTTCTAGTGGCTTGCTGTAGTAATTATAAAATCTTCCAATAAATAAGACTGGTTGACCAATCTCCATCTTGGAGATTTAAGGAAGGAAAGTACTTTTGACAGTGGATAGGACAGGATTTATGCTATGAAATGTCTAAACTTATTTCTCAACCTGAGATAACCTAGATGCTTTATTATATGCTTAAGTTTGACTTCTCACTGTTTATTCTCTTCCAGTTAAAGTAGGATGATGGCTCATCAATTTTATAATACACCAATGTAGTTTAGCAATGGTTCTTACCCTGGAGTCTGGGGAAGTAGAGTACAGCAACTGAGAACGTGGCCTTTAAAGTCAGACCAAATTGCATTTTAAACCTTGCTTTATCACTTACCAGGTGTGTAGACAGGTGCAAGTTATTCACTCTCTCTGGGCCTTAGCTTTCCACTATATCAATAGGGGATAATAATGTCTTCTTTCTGGGATATAAGGAATCAAATGATACAAATAAACTTAAGTTTTTGCACTTCTTGTTGCAAAACAAATGACTTGAGGCATATGTTTGATATGGTTCAAAGGAAACCTAGATTATATGGTAGATGCAGAAATCACTTTGTGGAACCTTGGGAGAAATACAGGCTCAGACAGTCTTTCTTCAGAGTAGGTGTTACTGAGATTCTGTGAATGGGTCTTTTTGACTTCCTATAAAGAGAAATATGTTATGTATATTAAGATGCTGGGAGCAATGAAAACAATCATTTAATTTAAAATAGAAGCCCTAAATTAAAGTTACAATGGCAGGTACTCCTACTTGCAAGTGCTTATTTGTACCTGGGTAGCTTGTCACAAGAGCAATTCCATGTAACTTCCTCAAGAATGAGTGGCCTAGAGTTTTGAATTTAATGATTCTTCCCAGCAGGGCTGAAGAAGCCAGGCCAGATGGTATGACGATATCTCTAAAGTGTTAACGCAATGTCCAGCATATAGAAAAATCCCCTCCAAATTGTAGCTCTGATTATGTTTAGTTAATGTAAGAGCTTGAAGGGGGTCCATGAATATTTTCTGAAATTGCATGCTGATTATCCATCATATGTATTTTTCTAGGGGTTGTACCACATCTTAAATCAGATTCTTACATGGTTCTTGATCATTAAGCATATACAGACATTTTCGCTTCTGTCCCAAAAGTTGAATCGAACCAGAGTCTGTTCATCTTTGAAGATGTCTTGGGGCTATTATTAAACCCACGGAACTTCACTTCAGTTTCAGAATAAAGGCCAGACGTACGTCTGTGATAAATCAGCATGGAAATCCAGAAACTGGCCTGAAATTGAAGGGCTGTTCAGAGGTGATCACAGGTGTGATATATCTGCCAGCTTTGGGCCCAGCTAATACACTCCTCCTCGTGGATCCAGGCACCAAGAAACCCATTTTGTTGTTCTGTGGATTGAATAAATCCAAGCTCTTTCCATCACTGATGATCCTTAAAGCTGCCTCTGCAGAGACGCTAATAATTGCCACTGGTTAAGTGGTAAGCCTTATCACTTTTTTGGTGCTCTACAGTATCAAAAATCCTTGCTTTAAGACATCGTATAATGATTCCAGGATGTGAAAACTTTCTTATCTTTGAAAACTCAAATTATAGTTCATTCTACCGGTGGCCCACACTGCCAGATGGCCCCGTTTCCTCGACACATGTATCCAGCACTTCCCACAATCATGCTGACTGTATCTGAACAGTGATGTTTATTTCTTATAGAGGTTAAACACGTTTTTTCCTTAAAAGTCAGTTAACTTCAGAATTATATTTTCTACCCTACTGAGCATAGACCTCACTAAACCATCTGACTGGCTGGGTTTTTGAACAGTATTGCTGTCTGGGAGTTTTGTTTTTTGCTCTTAGTTTTTTTTTCATCTTTCAGTAGTAATTTTGTGACATGATACATTTGCTGGCACCTTGGCTAACTATGTTCATGCATTCCTTTACACCTTCTAAAACTGTAAATGTAATCCGATGCACGGCTGTCAGAGGGAGTGCAGGAAGTGGGATCCTGCAAATCAGAGGTGTGGTGGGAGAGATGAGTGTGGGCAGCAGATAACTGTACTTGATTAGCTAGATTTAAATAGTGTCGGACGAACTTGCCAGGTGAAAATAAAAATTGTCAGTTCAGTTTAATTTCATGGTGAATCAAACAAGGAAATTAGATTCTGCTACTCTGTCAGTTTGACATCCACAGCAAGTGACAATTAGAGATGATGAGAGAACTTATATTTATTCTGAAACTCTTGATTTTCTGATAGGCATGTAACTTTTATTTACCCTTGCATTGCAGAAGAATGTGCATAACAGTAGCATTAGCAGAGGTTGCTAGAACATTCAGGATACGGGCTGAACAGCTGCAGAAGGGGCAGGTAGAGAGGCCAGAGCTCACTTTCACAGCCTGATATAATCAGATCGAGAGGTAGGCTGGAGAGAGGAAAGCCCCTGGGATGTCAGGCCAGAAGGGCTTAGAACTGAAATGCAGATAATAAGACAGTGGTCACACCTCTTGCTTCAGTAGACAAGATTACATTACAGCAAGTCAAGGCTGGAAGGCTGGGAATCAAAGTGACTTTACTTGAGCTGTGGCAGCCAGACCACTCCAGTTGATTTTAATTTTCTTCACAAACCCAAGACCAAAGCATTGAGCAACTTGGAGGACTCACATTTAAACACAAACGCACTCCCAGATATTCTCCCCTACCACTCCTAATACGAGAAAATGGAATTTCAATTCCAAATTAGGGTTCAAAGAGCACCAAAAATTCAGTAGAACTGAAGCATGAAATGACCACATGGGAAGTTGCTTCCTTGATTTGCAGCAAAAGTTCTTGGCAAGAGGTGGGTCTCAATAGCATGAGGAAATCATTTCCCCTGCTGACTTTGCTTCCAAAGAAAGAGTTCCAGGGTTGACTGACTACCTCTGGATAGCAAAGACAGCATTGGGAGCTATAAACAGAATGAGAGGCAAAAGATGGTTTGATTCAAGGATAGGGATGGAAACTAAGATATTCTTATCTTTGATTTATTGGATATATGGTCATTTTAAAGGGATTTTATATGTTGGGAGTATGAAAATGAAAATAAGCCTGTATAAGTCAACTTACACCTTTCTCCAAACCTCATGGACCTGGACATTCTTAGATCTCAGTCCCTGAAAGAAGATCCCTCTCTCTCTCTCTCTCTCTGTCTCTCTCTCATTGTTTAAGGAGAGAAACAATTCTGATTCCAAGAGGATATTTGTTTTTTTTAACAAAAACAATGTATCAGTGTTTAGTACAAGTTTCTTATTTCCCTTTTCTCACATTAACCTCAGAAATTTTTGTTGTAATATAACCAGCACATACCAAGATAATGGTAGAAGAGTCAATGCATAAAAGAGTATGAATGAATATTTTGGGATTCTAATATTTTGAAACCAGGAGATCTGCCTGGGAGGTTTACCAACTGAAAACCTAAATCCCGAGTCAGCAAAATTTAATAGCTACATGGAACATACCATTATAGTTACTGGGAATTTTGAATTTATTTCTCTAATCTAGCGTGATCAAAGTAAAGTTAGGCTGAAAAGGGGGGAAAAGATGGTGATGCATGATTTGAAGGTGATGATTTCAACTGCTATTCAAATAGGACCGTACAAGATAATATTTTTATTATTTGGGAATGTTATGATTCATAGATGCCTAGGAGTAAAGAAAGAAAAATGAATTAATTATTTCTTATCTATTTCCCACCTTTTTGGGTACAAATTTAAAACCAGAAATGGGAGCAATGCACATTGCCTCAGCTACATAAAATTCTCAATGATTTGATTAGTGCTTATACCAGAATTCTAATGAGTGGAATACCCTTATTCTAGGGTACTTGTTACATATAAATTCCAAAAGCATCTATTTAAAAACTTCTTCAGCACTTTAAAAATGAGGTACAATAATGATAAACAACTTGAGCTAGAGATGAATTAGCAGCACACAGCTCAACAGCCTTACATAAATCCTCACACTTCTACCTCTTGTCTTTTATTGGGAGGCTAATTGATGTTTGAGTACATCATCCGAATCAGACAAGAAAGATAAATATTTATAAGTGAAAAGTTGTGTAATTGAGAAATCTAGAAAGGGACTCCCTTACTTGATTGTAATACTCACTGTATTCCTTAACCACTAAACAGCTACTACCTACTTATGTAAAGTATAAGTTTGTTTATCTCTACTTCTTTTTTATTTTCCTTTCACTTCATTTTATTCCTTTTTCTTTTTTGCCAAATGTTTCTTTAGGGCTGTTAAAGCTTTAGTAGACCATAATCTGCAGTTCTACTTTACTGATGGCAAATATTTGAAACTGAAATTTAATATATCTTTAGTTAATATTTTCAAGGTGTCCCTGAAAAAAAAAATAGGCATAAGGCTCTGTGAGTGGTACCTTCAAAGTGTTACTTGCTATATAATGCCAGAGAGCATTTATCTTTGATATTACCCTGTCTCCACCTTGAAATCCTTTGCGAAGATCTATATTGACAAAATATGATATAAATGGGATCTCTTCATGGTTTACAAAAGGTTTCAGATTATGAACCCAACTTTCCCTAAAAGAAATACATTCTGCTGCTACCATATTAATTGCCAATTGGAACATTCTCTAACTTGACCATAACACAATGCCATGCTTCATTACCTGCAGATACTTGACTCACCGAGCCAGTGGTTACATGCAGATATTCCAAATGACTTCATAAACAAAGGAGCACATACTGTTAAGCAGTGATTAATTCCTACAAGACCATGTGATGCCCTGTAATTCTTTAATGGTGCCAAAGTGATCTATAGCAGGAGTGCAGACTTTGGCTAGCTCAGCAAATGCCCAGGGGAAGCATCAGGAACATCTCTCCTTGCAAGCATTTGTGGGGATTTTATTCACCTTGGAAAAGAACCTACAGCTTGCACTGAAAAGATACTTTAAGAAACTTGCACGTGCAGTTGCTCAGGGGGAATAAAAGGACATTTCTTTCCTCTTAACGATATATTATTCTTCTTTATGGTGCTCACATGACCATTACACCCAACAAAAGGAAGTGGGACCGCTGCCCTTTCTCTGTTTCTCTGGCACTATCGCTGGGAGAGATGGGAGGCCTTTTTCATATAGTTTGAGATTCTTTATTCATTATACAAAAACGTTCTTCTGAGGATACACATCAGTAGCCAGTTCCATCAACAGCAGAGCATGAACGGAATGCATTTAGGAACCAGTGAGGTTACAACAGCAATCAACATTTTTCAGCGATGCGCTCCAATTTTAAATGAGAATTCTGGTGACTCTGTGATGTCAGACAGTGTATTTTGATTAAAACGTTTCTTTATTGAATTTTTTATGGGCCCATTACTGGAATCCCTGGGTACATATAAATATTTTTTCAGGACAATGCAATCCAGCAGAGAGGTGGGACTGGGCCTGAAGTTGTAAAATAGGAAACATTAAACTCAATGGCTAGGGAGTGCACAATGTCCTAAACATCAGTGAGCCAAACTCTCCCTCGGGCCTAAGCCACTCTCGGAACTGAATTAGGTGCTTAGGGGAGAATATGAATAACTGTGGAGCACTGGAGACATAGTGCTGGGAGATTCTTATTCTTGTACACCATTCCACAGATTAAGCTACCAAAAACATACACTTGTTCATGTAGAAAGAATGGGCTCTGCAAAGCCCTGGCTTGGAGATGAGCATCCCGGGTTATAGTCCGGATTTGAACACTTACTCTCTGCGGGATTAACAAAAATATCTGAGGTTCGGATGCCTCTTTGTAGATGAAGAGATAGCAATACCTACTGGGCCTGGGCTTCCTCACAAAGCCAATCAAATGAGGGGAAATAAGTTATTGGGAAAACATTCTATAAAGCCTGAAAGCGAGTAGCAAATAGAAATTGCTTATTTATTTGATGATGGAGACTTCAAAAGCGCCCTTCAAAATCTTCTTTAAAAAGAAAAATAAGGACCTGATGCGTGAACAATATCTCTTTCTAAGATGTGCCTTTTGTTTTAAGGTCTGGGCACACTTTTACCATGACTTCAAATCAGTTCTAGGAATGATGGGGTGGGTTGAGTAGGAATTCCCCAAAAGTTACACTCTGCTGCTACATAGGGTGTTAGTTTGGCCTGGAGTCATAGCTCAGTGGCGAGAGCTGAGAGTGTTCTTTGTGCACTTTCTCTAGACTGTAAATCGGGAAATTTGCTCACAATGAACATAGTTGTAAATGAAGAGTTGCGTGCGGTTCACATTTTATTGGAAAGGAAATCATGACTTTCGTCTTCTTTTGGGTTTATTGAGATGATTCACGTGGTTTTAAAAATGTAGGATGGCAGTAAAGCCAAGTAATTCAAGTGTGTTTTGAAGGCATCTCAGCTGTCTTGTTATAGAGTAGCTCCTATTGCTGTGTGATTTGTGTGTGCATCTGCATATGTGTGTGAAGCGTGTGGGTGTGTGCATGTTTTATGGTTTAGGGGGAAACAGGTAATTCTGGAACAAGACTACATAAATGATCCAAAGTAATGAGAAATAAGAATGATAAAATAGGTGTTTTGTCCTAGTCATCCACCATTCAGGAGACCATGCTTAGCTGATATTAACTCTTCAGCATTCAAGGGCAAGATTCTCGTAAATAGTGCAGGTCTAGATGCTGTCTCAGATGATAAAATATTTCTTTAAAATCATTATAATTTCTAAAATGGCTATTAAAGATGATCAGGATTGATATTGATGGGTTTTGTAGTTCTTTATTAAGGTATTGTGGCTGAAGTGTGGAACTTTTATATATACACACACAAGCAAACTAGGATATACCAATTTTACCCCTAACTGACTTCTGCTTGGAGGAGGTCATAGTCCACTTGATAAAAAAATCTCACTGGCACCTAGTCTTTTCGCACTTTAAAAGATTAAAAGGCTATCTTGGTTTGATTTGAAAAAAGAAAACTCACAATCATATATTATATAGTATTCTCATTATTGAATCAGCAAGCATTTTAGATGCTTATTCCAATTCACAACATGAATGATAAAACAAATTTAAAAGTTTGATTTTATTTTATAATTTGAACTAGAATGATTCATTCATTCTCAGAAAGTGTTTTTTTTTTCCTGAGTTTAATTTCCAAAGCCAGGAAATTTTAGTTAACATTTATTGTAGGACTGGCTAGGTGCTAGGAATGAAAGTTGAATGACACGTAGTCCTTGCTTTCAAGTTGCTTAGAGTGGGAGAAGAACAGTTTCACTGCCATAGTTATAAAATTGAGGGACCAGAGCTTGGAAAGAAGGTAGTTACTCATTTATAATGAGATCATCCCACATGCTCTGGAGTGGGGGACCAGGTAATGCTTGGTGAGAAGTGCCTCAGTTGTTCCAAGATTGATCATTAAGACAGAAAAAAGAAAAAGAAACAATGGGTGAAGATAAAGAAAAATTGGAGATGGCCAATCAGGGTGCTGAGGGCATTTGACTTGAAAATATTTAGGGTATTGCACACATAATAAATCTTGTATCTTTAAGCACAAGCAGTTATAATGTTAAGATGCTTGTTACTTTTTTTTGCATGTCAGATTTTTCATTTTTTTAATTAATTGTTTTAATAAAACAATTGGAGATTATTGCTCAAGGAACTTGTCTCCCTTTTTAAGGCTCCCGTTTATCTTTGTCTATTTGCTTCCTTTCTCTTTTCTCTAGAAATGGGCTTCCTTTGCTTATTGGTTCACACTCATTGTTTCAGTTTGCATGGGGCTCCCCATTAACACCTCTGACCTGTGTCTAGCCTCTGTTCTCGGTGACCTTGTAGCTTCAACGCCCATTGCTGAGCAGACATAGTTGTTCTCTGTTTGTATTCCAGAGGGAGGATCTGATTGGTCTAGCATAGGAACTGGCTAGCTCTGGGCTGTGGTGGGTATGATCCTTGGTATAATATATAGACACAGCCCCTCAGCAATAGGTATGTGTAGGCTGCTTCCCTCTTAAGTGACCAGGGCATGTACTATGACAAGATGCTTATTGCTTTTAAGAATGTTTTTATTTCTGATTTTTACTTCCACTCTTGACCCCTCTCAAATCAGGCAGACAAAAATTTCCTTTGTATCAATCAAGATTTGCACACATGTACTTTTTAAATTTTTTTTTATAATTTCAGCATATTATGGGGATACAAATGTTTAAGTTATGTATATCACCTTTGCCCCACCCGAGTCAGAGTTTCAAACGTGTCCATCCCCCAGATGGTGTGCACCACACCCATTAGGTGTCTATATACCCCGCCCCTCCTCCCCCTTCCCATCTACCCAACACTCAATGAATGTTATCACTATATGTGCACTTAAGTGTTGATCAGTTAAAACCAATTTGAAGTGAGTACATGTGGTGCTTATTTTTCCATTCTTGGGATACTTCACTTAGTAGAATAGGTTCCTGCTCTGTCCAGGATATACAAGAGGTGTTAGATCATCATTGTTTTTTGTGGCTGAGTAGAACTCCATGGTATACATATACCACATTTTATTAATTCACTCATGTGTTGATGGGCACTTGGGTTGTTTCCACAACTTTGCAATTGTGAATTGTGCTGCTATAAACATTCGAGTGCAGATGTCCTTGTTATAGAATGTCTTTTGTTCTTTTGGGTAGATGCCCAGTAATGGGATTGCTGGATCAAATGATAGATCTACTTGTATCTCTTTGAGGTATCTCCATATTGCTTTCCACAGAGGTTGCCCTAGTTTGCAGTCCCACCAGCAGTGTATGAGTGTTCCTATCTCTCCGCATCCACGCCAACATTTATTGTTTGGGACTTTTTGATAAAGGCCATTCTCACTGGAGATAAGTGATATCTCATTGTGGTTTCAATTTGCATTTCCCTGATGATTAGAGATGTGGAGCATTTTTTCATATGTTTCTTGGCCATTGTTCTGTCTTCTTTTGAAAAGTTTCTGTTCATGTCCTTTGCCCACTTTTTGATAGGGTTGTTTGATTTTTTCTTGCTGATTTTCGTAAGTTCTATATAGATTCTAATTATCATCCCTTTATCAGATGTGTAGCATGTGAATATTTTCTTCCATTCTGTAAGTTGTCTGTTTGCTCTCGTGATAGTTTCCTTGGCTGTGCAGAAGCTTTTTAATTTGACTAGGCTATGAATTTTCCTCTCAGGACTGTTTTAGCTGTGTCCCACAGATTTTGATAACTTGTGCCCCTTTACCATTTAATTCAATCTTAATTTCCTCTTTGACATCAGTGTCATTCAGCAGCAGATTGTTTAGTTTCCATGACTTTGTGTAGAGATGAGTGCTTCTGTCAATGTTGAGTTCTAATATTATACCACTGTGGTCTGAGAAGATGCATGGTATAATTTCTATTTTTTTAAATTTGTTGAGACATGTTTTGTAGCCTAGGATGTGGTTAATCTTATAGAATGTCCAATGAGCTGATGAGAAGAACATATATTCAGTGGTTTCTAGGTAGAATGTTCTATAAATGTCTGTTAGGCCCCTTTGCTCTAGGGTTCTGTTTAAGTCTGTTGTTTCTTTGTTTATTTTCTGTTTGGAGGATCTGTCCTGTTCCATCAGAGGGCTGTTGAAGTTCCTGGCTATTATGCTGCTGTTCTTTATCATTTTGTTTAGATCTACTAGGATTTGCTTTAAGAATCTGGGTGCACCTCTGTTAGGTGCATAAATATTTAGAATTGTTATGTCTTCTTGTTGAATTGTTCCCTTTACAATTATATAATGACCATCTTTATCTTTCATTACTTTTGTTGATTTGAAGACTAAGTTATCTGATATGAGAACTGCAACACCTGCTTTCTTTTGGTTTCCATTTGCATGGAACATTGTTTTCCATTCCTTCACCTTGAGTCTGAATGAGTCCTTGTGGGTTAGATGTATTTCCCAAAGACAGCAGATACTTGGCTTGTATATATTTATCCATTCAGCCAGCCTATGTCTCTTCAGTGGGCAGTTCAAGCCATTCACATTTATTAAAAAAAAAATTGGTAAGTGGTGTGGTAAATGGTAACTTTGTTGCTTTGTTTTATCTCTTGACCCTTTGTGGTATCTGGCCTGTGACCTTTAGGTTTTGGGTGATTTTACACTGGTAAGTGTCTATTGTGCTGATCCATGAATAATGCAGTTCTGAGTATTTCCTGCAGGGCAGGTCTTGTCTTGACATATTCTCTTAGTGTTTGCTTGTCTGAGAAAGACTTTATTATCCCCTCATATATGAAACTCAGTTTATCAGGACACAGAATTCTAGGATGGGCATTATTCTGTTTTAGAAGACTGTAGATGTGCCCCAATCCCTTTGGCCTGTAGTGTCTCAGTTGAGAAGTCTGCAATTAGTTTGATGGGTTTTCTTTTGTAAGTTACCTGCTGCTTTCACCTTATGGCTAGGAGAAGCACCTCTTTCATGTTTATTTTGGGAAGTCTGATGACTATGTGTTATTGCATTTGACTCTTTCTGATGAATCTCCCAGGAGTCCTTTCAGCTTCTTGTACCTGGTTATCTAGATTTCTAGGAAGGCCATGGAAATTTTCCTTAATTATTTCCTCAAATAAATTATCCAACTCTTGTGTATTTTCTTTTTCACCCTCAGGGGTACCTATGGTTCTCATTAGGCCTGTTTACATAATCCCATATTTCTTGTGGGCTTCGCTTTTTCCTCTTATCTCTCTGTTATATCTCTGTGACTGACTTGTTTAGTTGAAAGGTGTTGTCTTCAAGCTCTGAGATTCTTTCTTTTGCCTAATCTAACTATTCTTAAGGTTTTCCACTGTGTTCTGAAATTCCTTGAATGAATATTTCATTTCCAGAAGTTCTATTTGATTTTTCTTTAATAATTCATTTTTTTAGTGAATTTTTTGTTCATTTCCTGCTTTGTTTTTTGTCATTTCTTTGTGTTGCATTTCCATTTTATCTGCATTTCATTGTGATTTCTTAAAAGCCATGTTTGAAATTCTCCATCTATCATTTCAATATTCTGCTTTTGGTTGGTATCCATTGCTAGGAGCTGGTGTTCCCTTTTGGGAGTGAACTTTTGCTCTGAGTCTTCATACTTCTGGAGTTTTTTTTTTTCACTGGTTTGTTTTCATCTGGAGCAGCTGTTGCTTCCTACTTTTGGATTTTCTTTTGTGTAAATAATGACACAGCCAGTTTAATCTCTGAGCCAGTAGGTGGTGCTTGGTTGGGGGTGACAGTCAACCACACCCTGTATGATTGAGTCAGTAAATTCAGTAAAAGGGCATGCAAATTGGCCTCCCTGTCAGTAGGTTGTGCTTGCCAGAAGGAAGAAGCTACAATGTTGTTTTTATGTCCTGTGACCAGCTCTGGTTCCTCTGGAGAAGCACTCTAATGTGCCAGGTGGTGGGTGGGGCCCTGGGACTTCCAGGTGCACCCTTATTCTCCACCTTATTCTCCAGGGGCAGGTGGGGGAGTGAGGCTAGATGGGGCTGGGTTGGATGAGCCTGCCCTGAAGCTCCACAAATTCTTTTAGCAGGGATCAAAAGTCTGTTCCCCACCTCTGAGCAAAGCTGCTAGGGAGGGGTTGAAGTGGCCCCACTCAATCAGAAAGTATGCATGTGGAGGCAGGGCTGTCTGAGACCCACAATCTGGAGCAGGCCTCTCTCCTTTCCACCCTCCACTATTCTGTGGTTTCTTCTGGGCTTCTGCTAGGACCCACACTGCACTCTCACCCCTGATCTGCCCCTGTAGGCATCCACACCTCATGAGACTAATTTATAAATATCCCCTCTGTGCCCTCAGGCAATGCAATTGAGTTCTGTGTGTGTGGGTTCTGGCCTGTGGGTCCGTCTCCTGGGCCCTGGAGAGCAATCTCTGACCATGCCAGGGAGAAGGATGATGGTCCCAAGTCATCCACAGGGTGCTCAAGCTGGTTAAATGTCTGTCCACCTCAGGGTTTGCCCCACTCTGCTGGAGTCATTGGGCAAGCATCACCAGGGAGGGCTGGCAGGCAGGGAGCTCACAGTCTAATCACCCCTCAGTCTGCTGCAGGACCCCAGAAAGAAAGGTCTGAGCCCTGTTCCTTATGGAAGCCTCTGTGTGGTGGCTCAATTGTCTCTGTTGGTAGCCATGGGTGGGGGAGAGGAAGAGGAGAATAAGAGTATAGATGGAGGAAAGTCCACCCTGTGGTTGTCTCTGCCCCTCTCTCTGGGAGGCACTCTGCCCAGAATGACTGGGCTCTGGAGTCATGCAAATCACCCGGGACCCACTGGACCCCTGTGGCTCCTGCAGTCTGGGCCAGAGTTGGAAAATGTCTGTGTGGGGATGAGCAAGATGGAACCTGAGGGGTTGAGGCCTCCTGGGAAGGACAAAGGCACCTGGTGGGTAGAGAGGCAGTATGGCACCTGCCCTCTGGCTCAGGTCTGTGGGGTGGGAGGTGCCCTGGGGGCACTGGGAAAGTAGTGCCTGTCCACAAGCAGCTGTGTGCTCATTGGCGGCAGCAGTCTGTGGACTTGTGTTAGCAGAAGGGCTGTCCAGCAGCTCAAGTGGCCCCCAACAGTCCAAGATGTGAGGGAGGGGAATGTTAACCACTCCACCTCTCCTTTTTGCCAGTCTCAATTCTCTTGGGGCTTAATCCCCACTAATACCTTTCTCCTTCCAGTTCTGCTGTGCAATCTCTTCCTGTGGAGTCTTCTGTAAGTTCAGGCACCCTTTCTTCAGATCCTCATCTGATCTATGCTTGTCTGTTTGTTTTTTCTCTTTCGTATAAAACTTCCCCTTCTTACAGAGACACTGTGGCTGGTAGAGTCTCTGGTCTGCCATCTTGCTCTTCCTCCAAGAGTTGGTTTTGTGGTGGAGACTGTTCTCAAGGTGATTTAGAGTTTTAGTGGCCCTTAGTAGCATCCCTAGTGCCCCACAGTCAAATGTGCATTGCTTAAACAATTCAAACCTCCTTCAAGCACTCTTCAGTTTTTCTATCATACATTTCTTGGGGTCATTCTAATAGCAAATGCACAAATAACCAAATCTTTGAGAATTTTTTTTTAATTCCATTAAAAAAATCTAACACTATACTATTAACCTGTAAGACTGGGAGTGAGGGAAAGAGAGGGATGTGTTGCCGCTACATTCAGTGTGTAAAGGTATTTGATGCTCTTTTGGAATGACACAGTCCCAACTGCATTCTGGTACATAATGTCTAAGTAGCCACAATGCAAGATGCAAGGAGTCACTGGGGCTAGTTGTAAAGCATCAAACTACTTTCAACAAGTTAGGCTATTTTGCTTTGAAAAGTCTTTTTTTTTGCTATATTATTGCGCTTTGTTTATTTTAACTGGCAGGATTCCTTTCAGTACTCAATGTTTTGAAATAACATAAAGGTTGAGGAAAATTTGTTTTTCTCCCCCTCACAGAAAATAACAGTACGGAAACCCATTTTTTACTAATTGTATCTGTCATATAACTTTAAAAGTTATGTAGAATTGTTTTCTTTAGAATGTCAATGCATGAATACCTGTGATTCATAGTGTTCTTTGGATTTTGGAAAGATGAGTTAACATATGAAAGGAAAGATTACACCGAGTGAGCTCACCCTGACTCATTAGGTAACTAAAGTACGTGCAATTAACATGATGATGAGGGGGAGGCAATCAATTTTTTTCCTCTGAATGATCTCTTTTTATGGACATATACTAACTAGCAAAGGATAGATGAAAATTTTCCCAAATATTAAGGAAAAAATAGCATAGAATCTCTTAATCCTTCTTTTGAATAGATTTTTGAAAAGATCCTGGTGTAACTCACTCCCTAGTTGAGTAAAATTTTGAAGTTAATGCCTTAAGGCATATATAATTCCCTTTCCTCAAATCAGTGTTAGAAAAAGATTTAGTTTGACTGCAAGGGCCTGTAGAATTAAATTGTACCTGTTTTTAAGGTTTTAATCTGTAAAGTATAACTGAC
>RJWJ010013463.1:0-39844 GCA_004363605.1 Indri indri | reverse complement strand
TTCTGTTTTTCGTGAGTTTAGCCAGGGGCGTGTCAATTTTGTTTACTTTTTCAAAGAACCAGCTTTTTGTTTTATTAATCTTCCGTATGGTTTCCCTGTTGCCAATTTCATTAAGCTCTGATTTGATCTTAATAATTTCCCTTCTTCTGCTGGGTCTAGGGTTGGTCTGTTCTTCTTTTTCCAGTTCTTTGAGTCGATTTATTAGGTTGTCTGTTCGTGTTCTTGTTGACTTTTGGATATAAGCATTTATGGAGATAAACTTTCCTCTCAGGACTGCTTTGGCTGTGTCCCACAGATTTTGGTAACTTGTGTCACCTTTGTCATTTAGTTCCAAGAATCTTTTGATTTCCACTTTTATTTCATCGTTTATGAAGGAATCGTTCAGCAGGGAGTTGTTTAGTTTCCATGACTTTGTGCAGAGATGAGTGTTTCTGCTGGGGTTGATTTCTATTTTTATTGCACTATGATCTGAGAAGATGCAAGGTATAATTTCTATTTTTTTAAATTTTTTGAGGCTTTCTTTGTGTCCTAATATATGGCCAATTTTAGAGAAGGTCCCATGAGCTGCTGAGAAGAATGTATATTCTGTGGTTTTGGGGTTGAATGTCCTGTGTATGTCAATCAGGCCCATTTGTTCTAAGGTTCTGTTTAAGTCCATAATTTCTTTGTTAATTTTCTGATTGGAGGATCTGTCCTGTGCTGTCAGTGGGCTGTTGAAATCTCCGACTATGACGGTGTTGCTGTTCATCAAATTATTTAGGTTAAGTGAAGTTTGCTTTATGAATCTGGGTGCACCTAGGTTGGGTGCATACATATTTAGAATTGTTATGTCTTCTTGTTGAAGTGTACCCTTCAGCATTATATAGTGGCCCTCTTTGTCTTTCATTACTTTTGTTGGTTTGAAAACTAGGTCGTCTGAGATCAAAACTGCTACACCAGCCTTCTTTTGGCTTCCATTTGCTTGAAACATTGATTTCCAGCCCTTTACTTTGAGTCTAAATGCATCCTTGCTGGTTAGATGTGTTTCCTGAAGACAGCAGATACCTGGCTTGTATTTTTTTTATCCATTCAGCCAATCTATGTCTCTCGAGAGGTAAGTTCAAGCCATTCCCATCTATTGAAAGAACTGATAAATGGGGTAAATTGTTCATCAAGTTGTTGAGTTGCTTTTTGTTGCTTTGTTTTCTCTCTTGAGCCATTGTGGATTCTAGCCTCTGAGCTTTAGCTTTTGAGTGGTTTTACATCCGTGGGTGTTTATTGTGCTGCTCATTGCGTAATTCAGCTTTGAGTACTTCCTGGAGAGCTGGTCTTGTCTTGGTGAATTCCCACAGTCTTTGTTTGTCTGGGAATGTCTTTATTTCTCCTTCATATATAAAACTTAGTTTTGCAGGGTACAGAACTCTAGGCTGGGCATTATTCTGTTTGAGAAGAGTGAGAATGGGGCCCCAGGCTCTTCTTGCTTGTAGGGTTTCAGTTGAGAAGTCTGAAGTTATTCTGATGGGCTTTCCTTTGTATGTTACTTGTTTCTTTCGCCTTACCGCTTGCAGAAGGGCCTCTTTAGTGGCTGTTTTGCTCAATCTGATGACTGCATGACGTGGTGTCTTTCTGTTTGCATTGAATCTCCCTGGGGTCTGCTGCGCTTCTTGTATCTGTATATCTAGATTTTTAGCAAGGCCTGGGAAATTCTCCTCTATTAAATCTTCAGCTAGGTTATCCAGCCCTTGCGTGGTTTCTTCTTCATTTTCCGGAAGACCGATCAATCGCAGGTTAGGTTTTTTTAGATAGTCCTGCATTTCCTGTAAACTTTCTTCTGATTTCTTTATTTTCTGCTTAATCTCTGCGACTGACTTATTCATTTGGACGGAGCTGTCTTCCATCTCTGAGATTCTTTCTTCTGTTTGGTCTACCCTGTTCTTGAGGCTTTCCACAGTGTTTTGAAGTTCCCTGAATAAGCCCTTTATTTCCAGGAGTTCGGTTTGATTTTTCTTTAATATTTCAATTTCTTTGGTGAATTTTTCTTCCAAGTCCTGGATTTTTTTTGTGGTTTCCCTGTGATGGTTATCCATTTTTCCTTGCATGTCATTGAGCTTACTTACAATCCATGTTTGGAATTTTTCTTGCATCATTTTAGTATTCTGTATATGGTTAGTGTTCATTGCTAGAGGGCTGGTATTCCTCTTTGGGGGTGTGCTTTCCATTTGATTTTTCATGCTTCCAGAAATCTTTCGCTGGGTCCTTCCCATCTGGGTCTGCTGTTACTTTTGTTTTGTTCTGCCACTAGAGGGAGCCGCTATTTTGTTGTCCAGTGTTCTCTTGATGGGAGGGGTTACTTCGGGAGCTTGTTTTGGTCCCTTGCTGGGGTTTTTATTCTCTAGTTGCCGGTTTCTCTGTTGGTAGTTGACCGGAGGCGGAAATGCAATCCTACCAGATGACCTGAACCAGTCTGGCAAGGAAAGTCACTGGGCTGTCAGCTATTGGTCAGTGCCAAGGCCCCAGGAACTGGCGCTTGTCGCAGATGGGGAGAGGGGTTTTATGTCTCGCTGCTGCAAGCTCACAGGCTGTGGGAAAGATGCTGGCCAGGGGGAGGGGCTGGCTCACCCGTCTGCCCAACACCCCAACGCCTTCAGCTTCCACAGGCTGAAGGAGGCACTCAGAGTTCCCTCTCAGCTGGGGAGGCACTCAGAATTCGCCGCTCAATTAATTGGGCCTGGCTGATTAACTTTAAGTCCTGGAAGGGCGAGCTGGTTGCGAGGGCTCCCAGGCTTGGGGAAAGAAGCCGATCCGCACTGTACCGCGACCTGCTGTGGGCCCTGAGCTGGTGTTGGCCCACCCCCAGGGCTCTGGCTCCAGAGGGAGCTGCTCAGGGGCTGGGAGGTACCCGATCAAGGAGTCAGTCGGGACACAAGGGTGTCCCACCATCTCCTTTATGTCTCCCTCCCCAATCTCACGCCAGACCAGCAATAGCTCTCATTTCTACTGGCCCACCCTGAGCAGTCCCAATCGCCAGCGGCAGTTTCCAGGTTAGAGTCCTCTACTCAGTAATCACCTCCCCGTTCAAGACCTGCCAGGTGCCAGAGACTAGCTTCCTGACTCCTAACTGCCTCCGGCGGTAGCCCAGACCGGCTCCTCCCCTGGCAGGTGCAGTCCTGACGGAGCTCCGGGAAGTTCAAGTTGCTTCCAGCTCATGTTCCCTCACCGCTGGGCCCCACGTTTCCTGACACAATTCTACATCCACTTCACACAAGCCCCTGCCTCTCGGTGGGCTTGTAAGTCTGTGGGGAAGCTAGACTGTCTCGTGAGGGACTTATCCCGGTGCACTTACTGACCCGGCTGGCGCCGCCGTCTCACATTCCAGTCTCTATTGTCTGTCCGCGCTTTCCAGGTTTTGCATTCCAATCTCCCATTTGCCTTATTCTTTTTCCAGATTTGTGTGTCCCCCGCTGAATCTCCACCGATTCACCTCGCTGTTTTTGCAGGAGAGAGATCTGGTCGTGTGTAGCAGACCGAGATCTACATCTCTTTCTCTGGAGGCAGGGAACCAGGAGGCTGCCTTAACTCCGCCATTTTTTCTGTTCTGTTCATCGTTATTTTGGTTGAACTGAATCTTATGGTCTGTGTGCATTCCAGGTAGGGAAAAATGAATACTGTATATATATAACTTGTTTTCTGTAGTATAAGTTTTCAGTTAGTTTTTCCTAATAAAATCTATTTTTAATGGACAATTTCAATTTAACTGGTCATCAGTAAAATTATGCATGCTTGTATGGTTCTTAAGTTAAAAAAAAGAAATATTCAGTAATTATTTACTTACATAAACTCATACACGAAAAAAGAATCAAATAATTTTAGAGTTGAATCAATACTTAAAGATCTAATCTTTCTCCACACACCGTCTTTTCTAAAACAACTCCGAAGCTTTTAATCCAGCCTCCATTTTAACAATCTCCTAGATGAATAATTTTCGTCCACAGTGAATGAAATCAGCTTTTAAATACCTATGATTGTGGGAAAGGCATTTTTTTTTTATTTAAGTAACTTTTCTTTTGTCTTAATAATACCTGATGAATAATCTTGTTGTCAATATATTAACAGGTGAATGGGTATTGAGCTTCCCTGGGTGCCAGGTGCTCTACAAAGCATGTAACATGTATTGTCTCACTTACTCGCCACTACCCTATGTATGAAATTGGCACTATTATAGTTTAATTTATGAGTAATATTCCACCCTACTTTTCTCATTTGTCCAAAATTGTATTGTTTCAGAATTAAATATTTAATAAAATTGTGGACAAATGGATGTGTTCACAAACAAAAGTAACTAGACGCCATTCTTTCCAATTAGTAGAAAGCACAGTGACCTATATTTTCAAATATTAAAAATGGTTATCTGTTAAAAGCTAATTTAAATTTATCTGTGTCCCTGGAATCAACCTAGGAATAATAGTGGTTATTAGTTATATTTCAGTAGTGGTTTCCTCAACATAAACAATAATTTTCTAAATCTCTTCCTGAAGGTATAGTAAATACACTACTATTAGGAAGCATTTATTTAAATTTTTTTAAAGCAGGAATCTGGATTCTGTATTAAAGTTTTATGTAGTCCTTTTTGAAGTCAGTGAAAAATCTAATTTCAATGTTACTGTAAAATTCTTCCTCTTTTTTTCTTTCCACCTACACTTTCAATTTCCAATTCCTGCATATATAACATTAAGATTCCAACTCCTGATTCATGCCATGAAGATGTTCTTCCACAACTTCCCTAGGTTATAAGAAAGCCTGTATTAATTTATTTCTATTAATAGTCAAATTGATAACATTGGATATTCTGAAACTGTTTATCGCTCAGATAGAAAGGATTTTTCCATTAAAAGTTTAATTCACAATTTACCTTTGATACCTCCCCATTGTCTATGAAGAGAAATGATAAAATGGTAGTAACTATTGGAGCCATCACCGTTTTCCTCCTTGGTATCAATAAAGTTTGTGATTTTGCTTGGAAAATTGTTTACTATTGAATTAGAAAAAGCTAGCTTATTCATGTTAAATTTAAGGAGTATATTCCCTGACACCCCATGGGATTTATTTTATTTTTTAAATTAACATACAATAAAAGTGATTTTTTTGGTGTACATTCTATTAATTTTAGCATATGTATAGTTTCCTGTAACAGCCACCGCAATCAAGATACAGAAGAGTTCTATCATCCTCTGAAACTTTTCCTTACTGTTCTTTTATAGTCATACCCTCCCCATTCATAACCCATGCCAGAAACTATTCTGTTTTCCATCACTATATTTTTGCCTTTTCAAGAATGACATAAATATGGAATCAATAGTATGTAACCTTTTGAGTCTGGCTTGACTTAAAATAATATCTTTAAGATTCATCCAAGATGCTGCATGTATCAAAAATATGTTCCTTTTTATTGATTACTAGTATTTCATCATATAGATGTATCACAAATTGCTTATCATCATTTACCTACTGAAGGAGATTTTGGTGGTTTCCAATTTTGATAATTATGAAAAGAGCTGCTATAGATATTTTGTATAGGTATTTGCATGAATACTATAAATTTTCCTTTCTCTAAGGTGTATACTTAGGAGTAGCATTGATGGGTTATATCATAAGTGAATGCCTAACTTTACAAAATACCAAACGGTATGAAGTAGCTATATAATTTTGCATCCCAACAAACAATGCATGAGATCTCCAGTTGCTCTGCATTCTCACACTTTGTATGGTCAGTGTATTTAATTTTTCATATTCTAGTATATATGTAGTGGCATCCTGCTGAATTTTGAGAGATCTTCATATATTCTGAAAACAACCTTTAGCTGATTGAAAATTTCAAATACTTCCTCTGCTTGTTGCTTTAATTTTCATTCTATCAAAAATGTCTTCACAAAGCAAAAGTTTTTAATTTCGATATAGTCCAACAGATCAAATTTCAACTCTTTGGCTAACTCCAGGTCACAATGATTTTCTCCCATGTTTTCTTCTAAAGGATTTCTATAATAGTTTTTATATTTTACATTTAGATCTATTACACATTTTACGATAAATTTTACAAGTGAATATAAATTGTTCCAAATCAATTGTAAAAAGACTACCATTTCTCCATTGAACTTCCTATGTACTTTTTTGAAAATCAATTGCCCGTATTTACATGGATTTGTTTCTAGACTTTTAATTTTATTTCACTGCTTTACATCTATCCCTTCACAAATAGCATATTCATTTGATTACTGCAGCTTTCAGTAGCTCCTAAGAGCAGATAATACAATTTCTCCAACTTTATTTTGACTATTCTAGTTACTTTGCCTTTTTGTATAAACTTTGGGATAACATTGTATACATCTTCCAAAGTTTTCCTGCAATTTTGATTGAAGTTGCATTGACTTTATAAAACATTTTGGGAAGAATCGACCTAATTATCTAGGATGACTCTTGCAACCTGTGAGCATAGTGTATCTCTGTTTATGTCTTCTTTGATTTCTTTTATTAGCATTTTATAGACATTAGCATACCGTTTGTGTATGCATTTGGTTACATTTATACTTAGGATTTCATTTTGGAGCTAAACTACGTGATTGTGTGTTTTTAATTTTGATTTCTAATTCTTCATTATTAATATATTAAGGTATAATTACTTTTTGTGTGTTGATTTTGTATCTCGTGACCTTACTAAACTCACTTATTAGTTCTAATTTTTTTTGGAGATTCCTTGCGATTTTCTATGTAGGCAATCACGATTTCTGAGGATAGGCAAAATTTTACTTCTTCCTTTTAGCATTTTATTTTTTGAAATCTGGATAGGTTGAGAATTTTCTAAATCATCAAGTCATCATTTTTTTTTCATTTATGAATCTCTTCCATAACTTATCTCTTTCTTCTTGCAGTTTATTATAAACAAGGAAAAAACCAGGCTGCAGCTTTAACAAATTGCTTGGAAATGCTTTGAACTAAATATTCAAGTTTATCACTTACAACTTCTGCTTTCCACACATATATAGGACAGAATTCAACCAAGTTTCCCACCACTTTATAACCAGGATTATCCTTCCTCCACTTTACAATATTTTTCTTATTTCCTTCTAAGCCCTCGCCAGAAGTGCCTTTAATGTCCATATTTCCACCCATGGTCTCATGAAGGCGGTCTAGGCTTTTCCTATCAAGCTTCCCCAAATTCTTCCAGTCTCTACCCATTATTAAATTCCAAAACCACTTCTCCACATTTAGTTATGTGTTATAATAGCACTCCAAAATTGGCACTAATTCTATGATCTAACATGGAGTTTTTAGCCAACTTTCCCCCTAGAATCTTCTATATGAATAATCAAAATATTTGTGATGGAAAGAGTGATAGAACTTCAGTTGGAGAAATTTACATTAAATGATGTCATCTTTTTATATGATTTTTGTTAATATAAGGGATATTACTTTGACATGCTCATTGATTTGTAGTCTTTCTCTACCACATACTTCTCCCATGAACCAAGATATATTATAGATATGGAAAGAGTTTAGCAAATTTTTACTTTATATTCCTAACTCAGAAAATGCTGTGCTGATTTATGTTTATAAATATGGCTACCAATGTAGGGGGCAAACCAAACAAAATTGGTTTACATGTCTAATAGGTTTACACAGCCTTTAATGGGAATACTGGGATTATACCTGCTTGTGATATTTTAAGCACTTTTTAAAAAACAATACTTCAAAGTCAATGTATCAATTTAAGTACTTTTTTTTACAATAATGCTTACCTAATGGAATTGATCACACTTGGAATTTTATGTACACTGTACTTATATTAGTCAAGGTAATATAGATTATGGTGCAGTAACAAAGCAACCCCCAAATCAGTGATTTCAAACAAAATAGTTTATTTCTTACTCACATAAAATCTGATACAAGAAATTGAAACTTTCTTCTTTCTAATGACTAGGTTATTTAGACTCCATCTATCTTGTGATCCAGCCGTTTCAAAATGTGCCTAAAGTGACTTTAGAACTTCATTCAGTTAATTCTGTCCATTCTTTCTCTACTGTGGTGTTGAAAAAAATGGAGACAATGGAAGAAAAAATTAAGTCTATGGCCATAGTAGTGATAGAAATGTCATGTTGCCTGTGTCTACATATGCACCATCTGTCTGCCATTGATAGCTGACTCCTAACCTACATATTTGTTATAGCTGTGCAGCATTTCAACCTATCTGTATGTGTGTAAGTTTAGGTGATGTGGCATCAAGTTTTCTGCAGCACAGAAAGCGTAAAAGTAGAAAAAAAGGGTTTTAATTGTATCAATTCATGTTTTGTTTGCCTAAATTACGTGGCCCCAGTGAAATTAAAAGACTAGAAAATGGGGAGTTATATGTGGTAAGAAAAAGGAAAGAATGTGATACCACATCACCTAAACTTACACACATGCAGATAGGTTGAAATGCTGTACAGCTATAGCAAATATGTAGATTAGGAGTCAGCTACCAACGGCAGACAGATGGTGCATATAGACAGATGCAGGCAAGATGATATTTCTATCACTATTATGGCCTTAGACTTAATTTTTTTCCTCTCCAGTTATTTCAAAACCACAGTAGAGAAAGAATAGACAGAATTAACCGAATGAGGTTCTAAAGTCACTTTAGGCACATGCACCAAATCTACAACTTGTAGCCATTGACAAAATTCCTCAGGGAGTGTTCAAAGGAGATGCTAAGGTTGACAAAGACTGGAGGAAGAAAGAACCACGGAGGAAATTGGCATGATTAGCTGTTAAAACTTTTCGTTTAAGCTAGATCCTATGCCAAAAAAGGCATTGGCCAGAAAGAATTTATTCAAAGCATACAAAGGGAAACTGGAGCCTGGCCAACAGGGCAAGAACAACCCTGCAGAAAGCAAGTTAGGCACAGAAAGCTGAAGGCCGGCAGATGACAAGTGAAATGTGAACACTTTTTGATAACTGTACCTCTTGGTACCGTGTACTTTAAATTTGCACTGTTTCATTAATATAAAGCTGTAGTGAGCTGTAGTGTTATGTTTAAATTTTTAAAGATTTGACTTTAGTACATCAAACAGTTATTGTTGTTTTGGGGGAAGTGATACACATTAATAGAATATCTCAGAATTTGGATTGAAAAGGAAAGAGCAGAATTTTATCTTCTACTCTGTGAAAAGATTTGCATAAGTTCCGAGGAGGGATGTTCCTTGATATTTACATATATTAGGCATTTTGGTATAAATTCCTGCAGTATTATTTCTTATTGCATTGTGCAAATATAATTTATACACCTTAAGATTCAACTAATTAGTATTTGTAATTTAATGATTTTTAGTATATTCACAGAATGGTACAACCATCACCACAATCTAATTTTAGGCTATTTTCAACACTGTAAAAAAATGATGGTTATGCTATGCGCTTGATTATAGTAACCATTTCACTGTGTGTGTGTGTGTGCGTGTGTGTATAAAAACGTTATAGATACACACAATAAAATTTTAAAAAATAAAAAGAAATTCCCTACAGTGGAGGTGTTCTTTAATAGAAACAATGTTCCAGATTTGCAAGATGAAAAGTTATAATGATCCATTCCACAACAATGTGAATAGACTTAACACTATTGAACTGCACACTTAAAAATCACGACGATGGTAAATTTTATGTTATGTGTTTTTTACCACAATAAAAAATTAAACTTAAAAAGACATTTTAAAAAGAAATGCTGTGCCCATTTCATGCCACTCCCTATTTCCCACCACCCACCCACTCCTAGGCAACCACTTATCTAATTTGTGATTCTATATTTGCCTATTCTGGATATTTCATTTAAATGTAATCACACAATATGTGGTCTTTGGTGACCGGCTTTTTCACTTAGTATACTGTTAAACTTCATCCATGTGGTAGCATGTTAGCATTAATACTTCATTCCTTCATATTGCAGAATATTATTCCAACATATGGATATGCCACATTTTATTTATCCATTAATCAATTAACAAACTCTTGGGCTGTTTCTGTTTTTTGACTATTATGTATAATGCTGCTATGAACATTCATACAAATTTTTGTGTGGACATAGGTTTTTATTTTTCTTGGGTATATACCTAGAAGCGGAATTGCTGAACCAGAGGGAATTCTATGTTTAACAACCGCTTTCCTTGGTGGCTGCCCATTTTGCATTCCCACCAGCAAAGTACGAGGGTTCCAATTTTCTCTGCTGTAACTCGTACTGTCAACGCTTTTGTTATTGCCCGTGCTTTGTTGTTATTACCATGTTCATCCCACTGGATGAGGAGTGGAATCTCTTGCTTTTGATTTGCAATTACCTCGTGGCCAATGATGTTGAAGACACATTCATGTTCTCATTGGTGATTTTTATATCTTCTTTGGACAAATGTCTATTCAGATCATTTGCTCATTTTTTTAGTTCAATTGTATGTCTTCTTACAGTTGAGTTGTAGTAGTTCTTTACATATTCTGTAGATGGGTCCCTTATTAGATATATAACTTGCAAATATTTTCTTTCATGTTATGAGTTGTCATTTCAATTTCTTTCTTTTTAAATTTTTTTTTATTTCAGCATATTATGGGGGTACAGATATTTAGGTTACATATGTTGCCCTTGCCATGCCCTCCTCCAGTCAGAGCTTCAAGTGTGTCCATCCCCCAGATGGTGCGCATCGCACTCATTATGTACATATATACCCATCTCCTCCTCCTCCTCCCACCTGTCCGACACCCAATAAATGTTGTTCTTATATGTGCACTTAGGTGTTGATCAGTGAAACCAATTTGACGGTGAGTACGTGTGGTGCTTATTTTTCCATTCTTGGGATACTTCACTTAGTAGAATGGGTTCCAGCTCTGTCCAGGAAAACACAAGTGGTGCTATATCACCTTTGTTTCTTATAGCTGAATAGTACTCCATGGTATACATATACCACATTTTATTAATCCACTCATGTATTCATGGGCACTTGGGTTGTTTCCACATCTTTGCAGTTGTTTAGTGTGCTGCTACAACATTTAAGTGCGGGTGTCTTTTTTATAGAATGTCTTTTGTTCTTTTGGGTAGATGCCCAGTAGTGGGATTGCTGGATCAAATGTTAGTTCTACTCGTATCTCTTTAAGGTATCTCCATATTGCTTTCCACAGAGGTTGTACTAGTTTGCAGTCCCACCAGCAGTGTATGAGTGTTCCTATCTCTCCGTATCCACTCCAACATTTACAGAAAGGGAGAAAATTTTAGCATGCTACCAATCTGATAAAGGGCTGATAACTATAATCTATTTAGAACTCAGGAAAATCAGCAAGAAAAAAATCAAACAACCCTATCAAAAAGTGGGCAAAAGACATGAACAGAAACTTTCCAAAAGAAGGCAGAATAATGGCCAAAAAACATATGAAAAAATTCTCAGTGTCTCTAATCATCAGGGAAATGCAAATCAAAACCACAACGAGATAGCACTTATCTCCTGTGAGAATGGCCTTTATCAAAATATCATTTCAATTTCTTAATGGTATCCTTTGAAGCACAAAAGCGTGACATTTTGATGAAGTTCAATTTATCTATTTTTTTCTTTTGTGACTTGTGCTTTTGACATTATACGTAAGAAATTATTACCCAATGGAAGACTATGAAAATTTGCTGCTATGTTGTATTTAAGAGGTTTATAGCTTTAGGTCTTACTTTTAGGTCTATGAACCATTTGAGTTAATGTTTTATGTATGGTGTAAAGTAGGAGCCCAAATTCTTTCTTTTGCATGTGGATAACTAGTTGTCACTGCACCAATTATTAAAAAGACCGTTCCTTTCCCATTGCATTGTCTTGGTATCATTGTTGTAAATCAATTGACCATAATGTAGGGGTTTATTTCTAGACTGTCCATTCTAGGAAGGATTACTGTGTGTGTGTGTGTGTGCGTGTGTGTGTATGTGTGTGTGTACAAATATACATAAACACATACTCCCATAATATCAGTCATCTAAAATCATGAAACTAGTTAAAGAGAAAAAAAAATCTAACAATTTTATAAGTAAATTCGAAACTGTCTATCAGAAGTCGGAACACAATTGACCAAAAGATGAAAATAGAAATTTGTGACATGGAATCTATAATTTGTAATATAGAAGATATAATGGGAGACTCCAGGTCCTATCTAATCTATATCGTTTTAGGAAAAAAGAAAGAGAATGTGCTTAATTAAATATAAAAGAAAAAGTATATTTTCCACAGTTAATGAAGGCAGAAATCTATAGATTAAAAGAGCTCATTGAGATGTAACTGTATGAATGAAAGAAAACCCACACGTCAATGGGTGCTTATGATATTTAGAAAAACAAAGATAGTAGGATTAACCTCAAATTTTATCTGATTGGACATCTGATGAGGGATGTGGGAAGATTACCTGTAATGTGTTAAAATTCAGAACAACAGAATCTTTCTTACTAGAAACACTTTGAACTTTCAATAATTTGAAGATTCTGACAGATAAGAACTTTGAGTCTATGATTCTATATACAGTTAAAATATTGTTCAGTTGTGTAGACAAAATGGAGATATTATTCATGAGTGGTCATAAAATATTTATAGAAAATATGCTGTAAAATAATTATTGGAGAATTTCTGTAATTTAGAATTCATAATTGAGAGCTTTATAACTTGAATCATTCCAGTCTAAGACATGCTGTGTTTCTCTACTCCTGATTCTGTTACATATCTTAGTAAAATTTAAATATATTTTTTCTCCACAGGTATGATGGTTACTTTTGTATATCAACTTGAGTGGGCCATGGGTGCCCAGATACAGGCATACATTGGAGATACCGTGGGCATGGTTCCAGACTGCTACAATGAATTTAATATAACAATAAAGTGAGTCACACAGATTTTCTGGTTTCCCAGTGCATATGAAATTTTGCTTACAGTATACTGTAGTCTATTAAGGGTGGAATAGAATTATGTTTAAAAAAACAATGTGCATGCCTTAATTAAAAATACTTCATTACCGAAATTTGCTGACAGCCATCTGAGCCTTCAGTGAGTTGTAACCTTTTTGCTAATGAAGGGACTTGCTGATGGAGGATGTTGATGGTTTCTGACTGATCAGGGTGGTGGTTGCTGAAGGTTGGGTGGCTGTGGCAATTTCTTAAAATAAGTCAACAATGAAGTTTACTGCATTGATTGGCTCTTCCTTTTACAAACAATTTCTCTGTAGCATGCAATGCTGTTTGATAGCATTTCACCACAGCAGAACTTCTTTCAGAATTGGAGTTGATCCTCTCAAACCCTGCCACTGCATTATCAACTAAGTGTATGGAATATTCTAAATCCTTTGTTTTCATTTCAATGATATTCACAGAATGTTCACCAGGAGTAGACTCTATCTCAAGAAACTACTTTCTCTTCTCATCCATAGGAAGTAACTTCTCATCCATTCAAGTTTCATCATGAGATTGAAACAATTCAGACACATCCTCAGCCCCCACTTCTAATTCTAGTTCTCTTTCTATTTCTGCTACATCTGCAGTTACTTCCTTCACCGAAGTTGTGAACCTCTCAGTCATCCCTTCAGGGGTGGAATCAACTTTTTCTAAACTCCTAGAAAAGGTAATGTTTTTACCTACCTCCGTGAATCACAAATGTTCTTAATGGCATCTAGAATGGTGAATCATTTCTGGAAGGCCTTATGTTTACTTTGCCCAGATCCATCCAAGGAATCACTGTTTATGGCAGCTACAACCTTACAAAACATATTTCTTAAATAATAAGACTTGAAAGTCAAAATTTCTCCTTAATCCATGAGCTGCAGAATGGCTGTTGTATTATTAGGCATGAAAACAACATTAATCTCCTTGTACATTTCCATCAGAGCTCTTGGATAACCAGGTGCGTTGTCAGTGGGCAGTAATATTTAATATTTTGAAAAGAATCTTTTTTTTTAAGCAATAGTTCTCAACAGTGGGCTTAAAATATTCAAAACCATGCCATAAACAAAAGTGCTGTCACTGAGGCTTTATTGTTCATTTGATAGAGGACAGGCAGAACAGATTTAGCATTATTCTTAAGGTGCCTGATGGTTTTGAAATGGTAAATGAGCATTGGCTTCAACTTAATCTGGTTATCCCCTAACCAGATAGTAGGCTTGCCCTTTGAAGCTTTGAAGCCAAGCATTGACTTCTCCTACCTATGAAAGTCTTGCATGGCATCTTCTTCCAATATAAGGTTGTTTCATCTACATTAAAAATCTGTTGTTTAGTGTAGCCACCTTCATCAATTATTTTAGGTAAATCTTCTGAATAACTTGCCGCAACTTCTACATCAGCACTTGCTGCTTCGCCTTGCACTTTTATATTATGGAGATGGCTTTTTTCCTGAAACCTCATGAGGCAACTCTGCTAGCTTCCATCTTTTCTTCTGCAGCTTCCTCACCTCTCTCAGCCTTCATAGAACTGAAGAGGCAGAGCCTTACTCTGGATTAGGCTTTGGCTTAAGAGAATGTTGTGGCTGTTTTGATCTATCCAAAACACAAAACTTTCTCTATATTGACAATAAGGCTGTTTTGATTTCTTCTCATTCAGGTGTTCTCTGGAGTAGCACTTTTAATTTCTTTCAAGAACTTTTCTTTTGTATTCACAGTTTGGCTAACTGGTACAGAAGGCTCAGCTTTTGGCCTTTCTCAGCTTTCAATGTGCCTTCTTCACTAAGCGCAATCATTTCTAGCTTTTGATTTAAACAAGAGATGCGTGACTCTTCCTTTCCCTTGACCATTTAGAGGCCATTGTAGGGTTATTAATTGGCCTAATTTCAATATTGTGTCTTGGAGAATATGGGGGCCTGAGGAGAGGGAAAGAAATGGGAGAATGGCTGGTCAGTAGAGCATTCAGAACACACACAGCATTTATTAAATTCGCTGACTTTGTGGCACCCTGAAACAATTGCAATAGTAACATTAAAGATTACTGATCATATATTACCATAACAGATATAATAATAATGCAAAGCTTTAAATATTGGGAGAATTACCAAAGGGTGACAAAGAGACACAAAGTGAGCACATACTGTTGGAACAATGACATTGATAGATTTGTTTGTGGCAGGGTTGCCACAAACTTTCAATTTGCAAAAAGCTCCATGTCTGGGAGGGACAATAAAATGCAGTCTGCCTGTATTGGTCAAACATTATCCTGGGTGTGTCAATCTATTGGAGGCCTGAATAGGACAAAAGAGGGGAGTAAGGTAAAGTTAGCCCAGACTGTCCTTTAGCCACCTTCAGACTATGACACTGTGGAGTTTACACAACCAGCTTTCCTAGTTCTTCACTCTGCAGACTCGAATTGGGACTTACACCATCAGCTTTTCTGTTTCTCTGGCTTCTGGACTTGGACTGTAACTTTACCATTGGCTCTCTTAGGTCTCCAGCATGCCAGCTGCAGACCATGGGACTTCTAATGTTTAATCTACTGTGAATCCCATCCCTTGTATTCAAGTATTGTGTATATTCGAACATTGATTTGGTTCTTGATCCTTGATTCTTCAGTCTGGCTGGTGGGAACTCACACTATTCCCAGCCCTGTGTAAGCACTGGACACCATTTCTTTAACTCATTAGTAGTTCTTTCCTTGGGTGGTTTCCTCGTACGCATGTGCAAATCAGTACTCAGCTGAACTCAAGCAGGTACCTCTGCAGATCTACAGAGATTTTTCTCCGCTCGGCATTTTCTTTTCTGACACTTTTTATAAGAAATTCTGACTTAGTCTGGATTCTCAGCTCTGTCTCCTTCTTTATTTACAATCTCAGTTTTGTTGAAAATTTTGTACTTCTTGTTGTAAAAGTCAATGTCTTAATCATTTTAAATCATCTATTTCTATTTCACTTACACATACTTGGCATCAATAAATGTTTATCAAATAAAGGGATACACATTTTCAACATAGCACCAGCTTATTAAAATGTTGCTGTTTTTGTTGTTTTATAACATTTACCAAATATTTTTATCTAATAATTTACTAATATTATCTTAAATTGCATTGGATAGTCAATCCAAATCAATAGTAAATAATTGTAGCGAGAGTGGGAAATCTTCCATTGTCCCTGATATTACTGTGAATTATCTAGTGCTTCTTTTTTTTTTTAAATGTTGAAATATTTTTATTAAGGTTGGTGCAAAAGTGATTGCAGTTTTATTTTATTTTATTTTATTTTTTTATTTCAGCATATTATGGGGGTACAGATGTTTAGGTTACATATGTTGCCCTTGCTCCCCTCCCCCCCAAGTCCAAGCTTCAAGTGTGACCATCCCTTGGGTGGTGCCCACCACACTCATTGTTTATGCATATACCCATCCCCTCCTCCCCCCTCCTCCCTCCCCGCTGCCCGACATCCAATAAATGCTACTCTTATATGTGCACTTATGTGTTGATCAGTTAATACCAATTTGATGGTGAGTCCATGTGGTGCTTGTTTTTCCATTCTTGGGATAATTCACTTAGTAGAATGTGTTCCAGCTCTATCCAGGAAAATACAAGAGGTGCTATATCACCATTGTTTCTTAAAGCTGAATAATACTCCATGGTATACATATACCACATTTTATTAATCCACTCATGTATTGATGGACGCTTGGGTTGTTTCCACATCTTTGCAATTGTGAATTGTGCTGCTATGAACATTTGACTACAGGTGTCTTTTTCATAGACTGATTTTTGTTCTTTTGGGTAGATGCCCAGGAATGGGATTGCTGGATCAAATGGTAGTTCTACTTGTATCTCTTTAAGGTATCTCCATATTGCTTTCCACAGAGGTTGCACTAGTTTGCAGTCCCACCAGCAGTGTAAGGGTGTTCCTATCTCTCTGCATCCACGTGCTTCTTTAATAAACATACTAGACTTTTTTTTGATATAAATATTTATACCTTGGTATTAATATTCATACCTTATTGAATATGTTTCCTTACTGCTCCTTCTATATCACAAATGATATTTCATTTAATTGCATGCTGGATATTTGACAAATTAGCTAATGTAGTATTTAATAAATTTGATAAAGTTTTAGTAATCTTTTCAGGAATACTAAAAACGTTTCTTCATTAACCATGTTTCCAACACTGCATCATCTTGGTTTACCTGCTTGACAGTATATGTACTATAATTCATTTAGTCATGTATTTAAATATATAACCTCCTAAACTGTAAGGCAGCATTTTTGTGGAAATATTGTGCCTTTGTAACGTTAAAAATTCAAAACATTTTTTTTAGAATAGGTCTCAGATTATTCCTTTTGCTTATCTGTAAAGTTGAAGGTGAGTCAAAGTCTAGTTCTAGGATTTGGGGTCCATATCTGGAGCAACCTGTGACATCAGTAAAGCATTTCTCTGAGTACCCATATTTTTGTTTAAAAAATTCATACAATTTCCACAACACAATGTTTTCATGTTTGCTCCAATACAAAATAGTAGTTTCAATGTTCAATTATTTTGAGTTTTATCTAGACTTCTAAGTAAAACTAAAAAACTCATGAAGCCATAGAATTTTTACTTAGTGACCTCAATTACCCCACAACACACAACCTCAGATAAACACACTGCTTTAATAAAATAATTAAATTAATACAATAAACAATTTTTCGTAATGCATACTAGGACAGATTTTATGTTTTATTTCGTAACAATATGAGGGTCCACGTAAAAATGGTCATGAGTTATGAGAAACACTGTGACCAAAAAGTTTGTGCAATGCTTAGGATCCTTTTCCAAATTCTATTAGAATTGAAGAAATGGACTATTTTTCTCTTGTATAGCTAAGGGCCTTCAAAAATGCTTCCAAAAGCCTTTTCCCTATTGTTCCAGCTTATTGGCCTCACCATTGGCAGCCACAGAAAGTGGAAATGCTCACTCTACTTCATTGACAAGAAATAAAGCTTTGCATTGTGCTTTTTAGAGGGAGGAGAAGGGAGGGTTGCAGTACTCCTAGGGAGAAAAAGAGGCATCTCTAAGTCCAATTATGTTGAATGTGTTTACTGAAAGCTTATCATGTCCAAAATATGACGTGGAGAAATGTGCAGGACACAAACATGATTATTGCATGGGCTTTGGAAGGACTGATACTAAAAGGCAATGCTATATGGTGAAGTGTTTAAATAGGACCCATTTGAGGAGAGGGCACCTCATGTGGCTGGGGTTAACCAGTGTTGTGGAAAGAAGTAATTTTAAGATGCATTTGAATAGCTGAGTGGGGAAAAAAACAGATATGTAGGGGAGAAAAGGGAAGTTCATATAAAATATTCCATGCCATGTAGTAATCTCAATTTATTAGAGTATTTTATGTTTTGGGGAAAATTTTATGCATGTTTTATATTAGATCCTATCTTTAATATTTGCAATTCTAAATTTTTATATTTTTTGGCAGAATGTTGAACTCAGGTAGGTTGTTAATGTTTCCAGTCATGTACTAATCAATCAATCAATCAATCAATTTTTGCCTTTTGTTCATTTTAAAATTTTTTTAATTTCAGCATATTACAAGGGTACAAATATTTAGGTTACATATACTGCCTTTGCCTCATCAGAGTCCAAACTTCAAGCATGTCCATCCCCCAGACAGTGCGCATTGCACCCATTAGGTGCGTATATACCCATTCTCTCCTCCCCCCGCCCATTTGCCAGACACGCGATGAATGTTACTACTATATGTGCACTTAAGAGTTGATCAGTTAATACCAATTTGATGGTGAATACATGTGGTGCTTGTTTTCCATTCTTGTGATACTTCATTCAGTAGAATGGGCTCCAGCTCTATCCAGGATAATACAAGAGGTGCTAGATCACCATTGTTTTTTATGGCTGAGTAGAACTCCATGGTATACATATATCACATTTTATTAATCCACTCGTGTATTGATGGGCACTTGGGTTGTTTCCACATCTTTGCAATTGTGAATTGTGCTGCTGTAAACATTCTAGTACAAATGTCTTTTTTATAGAATGTCTTTTTTTTCCTTTGGGTAGATGCCCAGTAGTGGGATTGCTGGATCAAATAGTGGTTCTACTTTTAGCTCTTTGAAGTATCTCCATATTGCTTTCCACAGAGGTTGCACTAGTTTGCAGTCCCATCAGCAGTGTATGAGTGTTCCTATCTCTCCACAACCACACCAATACTTATTATTTTGATACTTTTTGATAAAGGCCACTCCCACTGGAGGTAAGTGATATCTCATTGTGGTTTTGATTTGCATTTCCCTGATGATTAGAGATGTTGAGCATTTTTTCATATGTTTGTTGGACACTAATCTAGCTTCTTTTGAAAAGTTTCCGTTCATGTCCTTTGCCCACTTTTTGATCCCAGAATTCACACCATCAGTGCATTTATTCCCCCAAACTAGGGAACTCAATAAAAAACACCGAAGGATTTTCAGAAGGTTGTTCATGATCGTCAAGACCTTAGAGTATATCTTATTAAGGGACACTAATCCATTATTTTGAAATAACCACAAAGAAGTGAAATAAGTAAAAATGATCAAACATATTTATGAACAGTTTCCACAGTGGAAAGTATAATTGTATAAAGAAAGTTGGGGATGTATATTAAAAGGGACAGAATGATATAGAATTATATTTTTGATTCACAATGAGTGCTTATTCATGATTTCATAAAACATTAAATAAAAATGATGTAGAACTATATGAATTTAGAATTACTTTTATTATTTAGGCTTGCTTTATGGGACACAGACCTACAATATTAATTATTAAATTTAATGTCCTCTGGGAGAAATCATTTAAAGCACTTTCAAGTATAATCTAGTTTCTCTTATCTCTCTCTCTCACACACATGCATACACACACAAACACAACACCCTTGAATCTTTGAATTAAAACAAGAATTACTTTCACATTTGGTGGCACAGAGGCTGTAGTCAAAGATAATAAATGATTATCCCCAAAGGCACATAGCTTGTATATCACTCTGTGTTGATGGGGCTACACTTACTCATTAACGAGTATTTGCATTTCAGGCAATGACATTGAGTTTTTGCTTAATTCACTCAATTTTGTCTAGGCATCTTTGACTAGTATGTTTTTGAGACAGTTCACTACAAAGGGCTATAAAGCATTTTTTAAGTAAAGATCAATGAAGGGGCCCGGTGTGGTGGCTCATGCCTTAATCCTAGCACTTCGGGAGGCTAAGGTGGGAGGATTGCTTGAGGTCAGGAGTTAGAGATCAGCCTGAGCTAGAGCGAGACCCTGTCTCTACAAAAAATAGAAAAACTTTTCTGGGCATGTTGGCATGCCTGTAGTCCCAGCTACTTGGGAGGCTGAGGCAGGAAGATTGCTTGAACCCAGGAGTTTGAGGTTGCAGTGAGCTATGTTGACACAATTTCACTCAAGTCCAGGCAACAGAGCAAGACTCTGTCTCAAAAAAAAAAAAAAAAAAAATCAAAGAGGTTTTGAATTCAACATGGTATTCTCACAACCCCCACATTGAAATAAAACTAATTTACCCAGTCAAGTGGAAGCTGCCTTGTCAAACAAGTAAATCCTGAATGTATTAGTTTTCTTAAGTTAGAATTTTTTCCACCTTAGGTTTTTCCACCACTATTCACTGTCCAAAGCATCTCACTATTTTTTATTTCTCCCAAGAGTAAGTTCTATTTGTGTTAATCATGGCTTCATTGTTGTATACCACAAAAGCATATAAGATTGATTAAGGTTTATGGTGAAAGTAATTTATATTTAAAATCATGGCCTCTAATTTTTTAAATAAATTTCTATTTCCATATTTTTATCTTAAATGTATTTGAACTAATTATCTCTTAATTTCATTTGCCTCTAGGGCCTTATAAAAGCCTTTGAGGGTGATATAACCAGATGTTGAATGTTAGAAGATGACTAAATTGTGTCATATGTTTATTAAAAGTAACTCATGATAGTAGTGGCATGTTTTTCTAAAAGATGGGATCTTTTTTAATTTACTTCAGATTCATTTATAAATAATTTATGCCAAATATATTTTCTAAACTGTCCAGGTATCTTTTCCTCTAGGTTTTATACCATTTTTTCTTTTAAACTAGATTAACTCATAGTTAGGGTTAGGAAGAAAAGAAGCATTGAGTTGGTAAAATTCAATATTGTAAAGCAGATAGTCTCTAAAGAGGATAAGTGCTATGTAGATTTCACCAGGAGTTGATTGTTTCTTTCTTGGTCTTGTTCCACTTATGAACTTTGTGCCACTTGGTACACTGTTCCCTCATCATTTCTATGTCCAACATCTTTCGTGGAAGGAAAACGCATCCACCCTTGCTTCTTAGGCCTTCTTTTTGGATGTCATCTTGTCCTGACCCAAAACTCCTTAGTCAGTGCCCTTCTTAGGGCAGCTTTCACATCCTTGTTCCTCAATGTATAGGTGAATGGGTTGAGGGTGGGTGTGACAATGCCATAGAAGAGAGCCATGATCTTTCCCTGGTCACGAGAGTAGCTAGAGGGGGGCTGGACATACATACTGATGGCTGTAAAGTAGAAGAGGGAAACCACCAGCAAATGTGAAGCACAAGTATTAAAAGCCTTCCAGTGACTTTCAGCAGAGCAGATTCTCATTACTGCTTGAGCGATGAACAGGTAAGTGCCCAGGATGAAGGTGAGTGGCACCAGGATAAGCAAAGCCCCAAGCACATTGAGCTCAGCTTCATTTGCACTAGTATCAATGCAGGCTAGTTTCAGAAGGGCAGGAACTTCACAGAAGAAATGGTCTATCACCCTCTGTCCACATCTTGGGGCCACTACTGTGAGAGTGGACTGGACAAAGGAGTTAGTAAAACCACTAATCCAGGTTCCAGCAGTCATGTGGATACAACATCTCTGGTTCATGATGATTGGGTAGTGAAGGGGTTTGCAAATGGCAGCATAACGGTCAAAGGCCATGATGGCCAGAAGTATACATTCAGTGGAACCCAATGCCAAAAATATACAGAGTTGAGTGACACAACCACCATAACTAATGGTCTTTTCTGGTCCCCAAAGGTTGACTAGCATCTGTGGGACAGTGCTGGTTGTATAGCAGAGGTCTAGAAGGGATAGATTTGAGACAAAAAAGTACATAGGACTGTCAAGCTGAGAATCCAGGTGGGAAACTAGGATAATGGAGATATTTCCAAATAGGGCAAATATGTAGGCCACCAGAAAGATTACAAAGAGTGGTGTCTCTAGCCAGGGATGGTCAGAAAATCCCAATAGTATGAAATCATCTAGAGAGCTTTGATTATTGATCCACATATTAGCACTGATACGTGAAATTCCAGCTGAGATCTCTAAATACCCAGTGTTAGGAACGGACATCAATGGTAAGAGGAAGCCACTGAGAATTAGAGGCCAGAGATGCTGAGATGAAATTCTTATTTTTGCTCTGATATGCGTCTATATCCTGATTACAGTGAAATGATGTCATCTGCATCTATATCCTGATTATGGTAATATGTTAAGTCAGCATTGTCAATGGTATATTGAATGATTGCTGAGACAAGAATAAACAGAGCTCCAGCAGCAAGCTTGGGAAATTTTGCTTATTTAATGGGTTTCTTCTGGTCAGCTCACTCTCTTTGGATTTTGATATTTTCTCTTCCAAAAAGTTTTAATAGTACTACAATAAATTCTACATGTCATGGCTAATTATGAAAACAGAATGTAGATTAAAACAGAATGGGAAAATGAAGAGTTTCTGCAAAACAGGTCACACAAAGGACAGCATGAAGAAGGCAGGTGGATCTTCAGTGGAGGCAGAGCCAAGGCATCTTGGCGTGTTCACCTGCATCGCACTGGTCCTCATCAGAAGCATCATGGGAACTGGAGCACTTCATAAAATACGCGTGATGAAAAGATGGAGCATAAGGACTCATTTTACCCCTTCCAAGCTTTGATGCTGGTCCTGCCCAGAAAATTTAAAAAGTAGGAGGAAAAAAATTATAAAAATTCAAACAAGATAACACGAAAAAACCCAATCAGGCCTTAGAAATTTGTTTGCTGTGAAAAATGCAATGCAAAAAAAATCTGGATAAATTTGATGAAATTTTAACTTTTGAGAGAAATCACCAGAACGAGTTTAAAATACTTGTCTCCCTGAAATTTGGTGTTGCATATGAATGTCTAATCCCTCAGGATTATCATCGGCACTTGTAAACTTAATCATTTCTTCTCTCTCCCTTCATGGTTCTCATGTCTTACTCATTACTTATACTACTTTTACCCCATATTGCCTCTGTCCTACTATTCCCACAATTCCTTTATGATGTACACGTTATAATAAACATTAACAAATATCTACTGGGGGTTGGTAAAAATGATGTGATTGCTAGACGATCAGCTCAGGATTGTCTGTTTATTTTTCCGATCCTCTTAGTTGGCCCTACATCATGTTCTTCTTGTGATCCTAACTTAGTAGGATTAGTGAAATTAGTTGGCCAGGTCTATTTTTCAAGTTGGTGTCATCTGAGTTACAGAATTAGATAGTGTGGTCAAAATTAGTGACAGTGAGAAACGCTGGGTAGAAGTACTTGCTTCACAGGGAAACCTCAGAATCACTAAATCCCAAACTGAACTCTGTATCTACCCATTCACACTTCTAATCTCTTCATTTGTTTATAGACTCATGATTCTTTTGGTACCCAGAAGGTAACCATTCTCTTTGAATTGCAATTGCCTGCGTGTCAACCATGTTGTCAGCTGGATCCATTCTTCCTTATCATTGTCTCTCATATATGTCCATTAAATCTATGTCTATCAAAAACATTAAAGCAGACATACAGAAAATAGTCCAATGTCCCATGATTTCTAGCTTTCGAACTGGTATTCCTACTTAAAATTGTTCTCTTATCTTCAAAGCATCCTAGCTTGTTTGGAGAACAGTCTTTCCTTTATTCAAATTTGATCATGTACATCTCAGCTCAGAATTCATCAGTGGCTGTCAATATTCTAACACACTATATTAAAATGCAGGCTTAGACTCAGGCCTCTGTAATAATGGCTTGAACCATGCAGACACATACACTGCTCTAGCCAATCTTCCTATTTCCCCCTTGTGTTTATGCTGACACGAAACTCCACTGTTGTTATCCGTCCTGTAAGGATCATGCCAAGTACAAAAACGTTCTTAAGTATTTCCTGCTCTCCTTCTTTACTGGCTATCCAGAGCACTTTATTTGTATTTGTTTATGATAAACTCTGCACTTTCATATATATAACATGTATATAAAATAAATGAACTAATATATACGTTTATTTCACTCTAAAAATCAATGAGCTTTAAATATGTCACTTCGTAGTCTTGTGACTGGGTTTGTTCAACTAGGTAATGAGAATCAAAATACTTTATATAAACTCTATAATACTTTTATGACAATTGGATATGAACTTCCTTTGTAAAGATAACTGTAAGTATATATGCAACAAAGAGGAATATAAACAGTAGCTGCAATATTAGTAGTCCTACTCTCATAATAAAATTATGAAATGATTCTAGAAACTTCCAGGTGTCCGTGACTGTCTATGGATGATTAAGTTGATTTTTTCTTGAGACTTCTCCTTTTGTAAGCCTTATTGTATCCTTCTCTGTAATACCACTCTTCATTTCAAAGTGGTCCTATTCAATTTCTTTTTTCTTCCATTTCTGATTCAGGGACAGTGAGTCTTCAGGAACAAAGTCTTAGAAATGTGATTATGTTTTGTATTATATTCCCAAAGAAATGGGACAGATGTCATTGCCAGTTGATTAGAGGATTATTATAGAAATATATTTTGATTCAACATTGAAAAACAATTTTATCTTTATATGTATTTCTGAATCAATTTTGCTTTATCTGTTAAGGTCTAAGGAAGACCTTTTCTGTGTTGCAGGATTTCTTATAGAACACCTTTTTAAAATTTCAGGATATTGTGGGGGTACAAAAATTTTGGTTACATGTTATGACTTTGCCTCACCCAAGCCAGGATTGGAGGTGTGCCCTTCTCCTATACAATGTTCACCACGTCCATTAGTTGTAAGTTTACCCACCCCCATACCCCCAACCCCCAAAGAATATTACTACCATGTGAGCACCTTAGTGTTGATCAGTTGGTGCCAATTTGATGGCGAGTACATGTGGTGCTTATTCTTCCATTCTTGTGATACCTCACTTTGGAGGACGGGCTCAAGCTCTATCCAGGAAAATATGAGAGGTGCTGGATCACCACTGTTTTTGTAACCACAAAAAACAATAGAACACCTCTTAACCAGCACTCATGTAATTACTTGTTCAACTAGAATCTTAAAAAGACAATTTCGGAATGCTTCATCAGATCTGGATTGTTTTCTTGCTAAAGTCTTTTTCAGAATCTCCTTATTTAGTTCCCTGCATTCAGATAATGTTCTAAATCTGAAGAAAGCTGAGTTTCTTCTCCTACATTTCAAAATTTAGTCATATCATTTTCACAATCTTTATATTTTTCTACCAGCTCTTTCCAAATAGATACAGCTATATTTGCTTCAGTTATTAAGTACTATTGAGTTTCTGAGATGAGCCCAGACTGTTATGAATAAAATCAAATTACATACTTCACTCCAGGGGAACAGTAAAATTATTAAAGATGAATATGTAGCCTGTCTCCTTGGTTTTCTGAATACTTGATTCATTCCTAAATATTGAAGATTTACAGAAAATAGAGGCAAAAGGAGAAATAATGAAATGATAGCATTAGATACAGAAAGTAGAGAGTCAAAAAAAGTAGAGAAGAAAGAAAAAAAGAATGAGAGATATAAAGAGAGTAATGTTTTGTCTAATACAGAATAGATGCTCAGTTAGATAAGTATCTGTTGAGTCTATGAATATGGAAAGAAATAGAAGAAAAATCGGAAATAAAGATTAAAGGTACCAGACTAAATTCAGTAATTTAGTTTATTTGCCTGGAAAGGGCTATGGGAAGTTCTTGCCTTTCTGGCTGTACAGGAAAATTATGTAGATTAGTAGAGCTTAATTTATATAAATAGGAAATAAAAAACAGCTGATGATCCCCCTGAGGGTGAGAATAAGGAGCTGGGAGACAGAAGCTTCTACAGATCTCAAGCAAATGTGTTGTACAAAGGAATGAAGGGAGAGCAGGGAGGAAGTACAAAGCTACATGGCTTAAGAAAATGTGGAGCCCATTATTTTAGATGTTTACATCCTAATACACTCTTCGTTAACTTTCTAAGTGTGCTTCTGGTATAATATGTTAATAAGATGAAATAGGAACAACATCTAGGAACAGTATCCATTCCACCTCTGACTCACTTTATATATTTCTTCTCAATGTTACTAAGTACCTTTGCCATAGTTTTAATCCCATGCTTTGTTAGATTTCCTTATTCTAAAGTGTCATAGATTTAAACAACCTTTAATTATCTGAATGGTAGGCCTTTCAGAGTTAAACTGGTTTCTCTACAAAAACAATATCTTAATATTCACAAATTTTGTAATGCAAACAGTAGTTTCAATCTAGAACAGTGGTAAAAAGGCACACTTAAAATATTTAGATGACAATATAAGTTCCCAAAGGTGAATAACATGAATAGTAGCACTTGTATTTTCCCATAGCTCTCCTCATAATACAATAGTGTATGACAAGGATTTGCAAATACCAGAATGTTCATATCGAACTTTCCATAAACCTAAATTATATATATATAATTGCTTTCATACATATATATAATCTTCCACACAAATATGTTTTTTCTATAAGAAGACTTTAAAGTAAGAATAATTTTTTTAATAATAGAAGACAAGAAATTCAGATACCAAGAGGTTATAGGACTTGCCCAAGTTTATAGATCTATCAAATTCAGAAGCAAAGATTTGAATAATATAAGATTTCGAATCCCACATCAGTACACTTTCATAATTTCACTGTTGTTCTCTCAAACAAAAGCATATGTGGCTTGGAGAACCAATCTTTTAAATTTTTTTAAATTTTACTTTATAGCTTTACCCTTGAGTACTTCCTTTACTCCACCCCGTGAAGAAATGACAAATCTTTGATTTTTTACTAACCTTCCCTCCCCAAATCCCTTCTGTGTTTACCTGATGCTGGGTTGCAACCCATCAGTTCGTCCAGCATGTGACATGGAGACGGGGAGTGATGGAAGACTGGTCTGCGGCTCAAACATGGTACTCAGATCAGTCTGTGGTTTGAGTTTCTCCTCAGTCCTCTATAGTATCAACCAAGCTCTCTTTGACCTACTGAAGGGTCAACTTCAAGAAACTAACTCCAATTTATGCCCATCCATGGACTCCACAGATCCACAGGGACCTTTCCCAGGAGTTTTCATGCCATTATTATCTTAGCCTTATCCTATTGAAGCCTCTGAGATTCGGCATAATTAGCATCTGCTGCCACCACCATGTCCTGGAGAAAAGAACCAGAGGGACTAGAAGGTGAGAAAAACCTCAGAAGCAATCAAGGAAATGTTTCTAATAATATATAAATTTTGGCATGCAAGTTTGGAGAGTCATCTAAGAAGAAACCAGATTAATTCCAGTAAGACTTGATCTCAGGGGTTGTCAAGATGATTTTTTTAAAATATAGATTATAAAGTAGGTAAAATTTCCCTTCACATATACTATTACTCTGAGAAAAATAAGAAAACTTCATATAGTTGTGAAAATAATCTTTTTAAAATGTAATTTTTTTATGTTTCCTCCTATATTGGCTTCTCATTCTCATTGATATTTATTATACAACATATTTTACAAAGATAAGACATATGTCAATTCATTTGATAGGCATTCTCATTGTATAAATTAGGGAAATACATTTTTATTATTCATACTTAGCTGATGACAACTCTAAAACTCAGAGAAATCAAATAACTTGCCCCAGATCACAGCCAGGTAGACCAGGAGCACAAATCAATGCTTCCAAATTGTGTCTAGTTTTTCCTCCTTGAAGTTATTAGGCATAACTATTCCAGACTCCTGAGTATGAAAATGAAAATGAAAATTCAACATATGTTTTGGTCCATTATCACCATTATGGTAGCTATTCTTTCTTCTGTCACAATTTCCCTGGAGTAGTAGAAAAAATAATGAACACGAAACTTCTAAGATTATCTATAAATACCAAATCTGTTTTCTTGGACAAGTAATCACAAACATCAGACTTTGTATTTCTTTATCACAAAAATATATTTATTAAAACTACCAGATTAACTTAATCTCAAGTTATCATACAAAGCACAGTTTTTGAATGAATTTTATGTGAGTCTTCAGAAATGAACCCAAATATGAATGGAGATTCACTTTACAATAAAGATGGAATTTCATGTCACTAGGTAAATGGAGACCTTTTCAATGAATGTGGCTGTGCCAACTGACTTAAAAGCTGTGAAAAAAAAACATAAATTAAATTCATACCTTTACATTTATTCCAAAACAATTAAAAAATTTAAACATAAAAATGAAATAGCATCAGGTAAAAGATCTAAGATGACTAAAAACTCAGAGGCCTTAACATGATTGATGTATTTTATACATAAAAGTAAAATTTCTGCAGAGATAAATATCATAAACAAAGTGAAAGAAAAAACAGGTGACAAACTCCAAAAAGATATTTGTGAAGCATGTGGAAGACAAAAGGCTAAATTCCTTAATATATATATATATGTCTGTTATAAAAGACCAACAATCCAATTGAAATAACAGAGAAGGACCAAGACAGAAGTTTTTATGTGACTTTCAAATATATGATAAAAAAGTTTATCCTTATATATACTAGAAATGCAAATTAAAATCACAATGGGATATGATTTTTACTTATCAAATTGGCAAAGAGCATATCTTTTATTTTATATCATGTTGGAAAGTCACTTTGCTTTAGCCTTCTTGCAAAGCAATTTATAATTACACGAGGGCTGTCCGGAAAGTATCCAGCCATTGTTAATATTTAATATACCAGGAATAGTTATATGGCTGGATACTTTCCAGACAGCCCTCATATATCATGTGTAAAAATGAACATGCCTATTGGCGCAGCAATTCCATTTCTAGATTTCCACATACTTATGGTGGATGTACAAAGACCTTCCTCCAACAACAGCATTTTCAGTGTTGTTTGCATTAGCAAAGAGCCAGATGTATCATAAATGCCTGAAGTTGTTAAATACATCTTTATAATGAACTATTATGCATTTATTAAAAATAATGAGGCAAGTCTGTAGCTAAAGAACTGGAATGGTCTCCAAAACGTATATAGAAGGAGAAAAAAGTTTACAGGACTGTATTTATAAGATAACACAAGATGTTATTTATCTATTAACCTATCAACACACATATATAAATTAATGTATCTGTAGAAACACACTTGCACTTATGGGTAAAATTCCACACGTATCGATATGTGTACAGAATATCTTGGAAAGAGTGGAGAATGGGGAGCTGGAGTAAGGAATGGAGAAGGGATTTGCTTCACCCATTGTGTCTATTATTGTGTGTATTTCTTGTCTTATATTTTAAAATTTTTTTTGTACTTGTAATAGTAATGAGGACAAAACAACAATACTAAGGTGTCACTCATGAGAAATTTCCTGAGGCGTGTATGTAGAGTGTGATTATAACCATGAAAAAAGGTGCTTATAAAGTCTGAAAAGAAATAAACCAATATTTTACTTTAATTAAATTTTCTTTGCCATACATGTCTTTATTTTTAAACTTGATGGTTTTACATTCAAATTTATCAAAGTGATATATATATATATGTATACACATAATTTAAAGTCATATAGTTCCACATGGATTTATAAAAAAGGACTAGTATCCCACTCCCACTCCACCTTCATTTCTTATTCTCACAGGTAGCACTTTCAGTTCTTTCAGATTTTTATTTGGTAGTTTCTTGAATATTTCTAACTTGATTCAACATTTCCAAAAATATTCATTCATTGCTTTTCAGTGCCAGGTACTGCTCCATGCACTCAGGATGCATCGGTTAACAAAAGAAAAATCCATGCTGCTCAGAAGTTAAAATTCTAGGGGAAGATGGGAGATAACAAAAATTAAGCTGAATAAATTATGCTATATAGTATGTTAGGAGAGGATCAGCGCAGTGGATGAAAGGAACCATAAAGTAGGGTAAGGTGTGTCAGGTGCATGAGGTGGGCAGATTAAATAGAGTGGTTTGGAGAGGTCTCCTTTCAAAGATGAGCTTTTAAAGCTCGAAGAAGGGGAAGAAGTTAACCGAGCAGATGCCTGGGATACAGCATTCCAGACAGAGAACAGTAAGGGTCTTACAGCAAAAGGATAACCTGGTGTATGTATTTTAATAACTAGCAGGACAATGGAACTGAGGAGTGTGAGTTAGGAGGGGAGGTGTAGGAGATGAGGTCAGGAGAGGAGGGAATCATGAGGGCCTTTGAAGGCCATTGTAAGAACTTAGTCATTCAGGGATTTAAGCAGAGGGATGAGGAGATGTATGATCTTCCTTCAGTTTCAGAAGACTTACTCTGCCTGCTGTGTTTAGAATTCATAGGAAGGCTGGACAGAATTAGATCAAACTGAAGGCTAAGGCAGTAACCCAGGTGAGTGTTTAGTCCATTCCATTCAGGCTGCTATAACAAAATACCATAAACTGGGTAACTTGTAAACTATAGAAATTTATTTCTCACAGTTCTGGAGGCTTGTAAGTCCAAATCAAGGTGTCAACATATTTGATGTGTGGTGAGGGCGAGCTTTCTGGTCCATAGAGGAGCCTTCTCCCTCTGTCCTCTCTCATAATGGAGTGGGGAAGGCAGCTCTCTTTAATCTGATGCTGGCACATTAGTGATTGGGTTTTCAAGATAAGAATTTGGGGGGAACATATTGTCCATAGCAGTGAGAGATGATAGAGGTTCAGAACAGAGTTTTAGCAAGAGAAATAATAAAAGTATGAATATATTTTCAGGGTGGAGGTAGAATTTCCTGAGGAATTCGACGTTGCCTACTCTTTCTTCATTTTATTTTCCATTTTGTATTTATTAACTTCTGGCTATTGAAGATAAGTATTTAGCTCTCCTTCACATAATATTTCATTTCCATACACATGCACACAACATATACACACTCCTTTCCCCAACCCCCCAGTATAACTTATAATTGTATCCTAATTTTAAATAACTCAGTGTGTATAATATGTTGATGATATAGTTTTTAGTTCAGCTGTATGGCACACTGTGATTAAATTTCTCATATAGCCTTTTGTTTTTCATTGAGTTAAAAAATGTTATGAGCCTTATATAATTTTTCTTTGTGATTTTCATTAATATAGCCCGCAGAACTATAAGGCTCATCTCAGAAAGGTCAGGGAGTCTCTCAGCTCACTTTCTTGACAGTCTTTGCTAGAGCTTTCATGCTTCACACTGGATTCTCTACATGCACGTCTTCCTGGAATTTACCCTTACAGCCATTAGCGAGTTCTCCCTCGCTTTCTTGCATTAGATCCCTTGTTCCCTGCACCCCATGCTTTTGGCGGTCTTTTTTCTCTTAGTGGAGCGTAGCCCCAAGTACCTTCCTGAGAATCCTGGGACAAGAAGAACAAGAGCTTCTGCATCTGAAAATTTCTTTATTCTCGTATCATATTTACTTGATCGATATTTTGTCTGAGCATAGATTTCTAAGTAGGAAATAAATTCCCCTTAACATTTGGAAATTGTTGCTTCATTATATTCTACTTCCCAGTATTTTCATTGAGAACTCAAATACCTTTTTATTTATCAACCTTTACATATGAATTTTCAGCCCTTACCTGCACCCTTGACAGCTTTTACTTTTTTGCTCGATTACTGGCGATTACAATCTCACTATGATATATCTCTACGCAGGTGTCTTTTCTTTTGTTTTGCTATTGTAAGAACCGGTTCCCCTTGGCCCCAGGAACACAGAGGCAGAGTCACCGAGGATGCAAATGGCAAAGGAGTTTATTCGCTAGCTCGAGCTAGGGTCCAAGTCCCAGAGCACCAACGCAGTGGCCTCCCTATGAACCAGGACCCCACCCTGAGGTAAAGGTGAAGTTTTTATGCTTTCTTTTGCACACGACATATCGGTGGCACACAACACGCAGGCTCCACACGACGTGTTGGGCACACCATCCCCCCTTCCCCCCTTAGTCCATTGGTTCCTTTGAAAGTGGTGGTTTGTTTTGACTCTTGATTGGTTGGCTCCAAGCCCCGGGATTTTCAATTTCCACGCCGGCGCCAGTTTTGGTCCGCGTTTCGGTCTCGGGGAAACTGAAACTTTGGCCTATTTTAGGCAGTTCAGCCTGTCATGGATTTACTCCTGCCCTGTTTTTCATTCTGATTAGCTGTATCTGACTAACAACTAAAAGCAAGCATGGTTACAGAAGCAAATGGCATTAGTTAGAATCAAAGAGAATACATTTTTCTAATCTAAAACAGTTTCTGTTTCACACAAAACAAAGTACATTCTTCTACTATCAATTCCTGCCTTTCATTCCCCCCTTTTTCTTGTTCCTACGAGCACTCTTGCTCGTATGTGGGGTCCTGTACTCTTCTCATTTCTAAGCAGGTATCACGGCTCAGTCTTTGGTACTGCTGCCGTAATACTAACAACTGCACGGTGTTGACTCGCTCTTTTACAAAAGAGAATATTCTGTTTAAAACACACGGTCTGAAAGTGAGGATGAGCAGAAGTACAATTAGGGGTCCTAATAAGGTGGAAAGCAAGGTAGTTAGTCAAGGGGAGTTACTGAACCATGACTTAAACCATCTTCTTTCCTGTTCATGCTCTCATCTTTGCTTTGTTAGTCCTTCCTTGACTTTAGCCATGGAGTCTCTAATTACCCCTGTATGGTTAGTATAGAAGCAGTACTCTTCTTCTAGGGCCGCACATAGCCTTCCCTGCTGGAGGAAAACTAGGTCCAGCCCTCTTCGGTTCTGCAGCACCACCTTGGACAGCTAGGTCAGTGATTTTTCTAAAAAGGAGATGGATTCCTCAATTTTGGCTATATCTTTATTTATGGCAGCCCTTAAACTATTGAACCCTCTGTGTTGCACTGCTAAAGATGAGATACCTGTTCCTGCTCCTATTATTCCCAGGCCAAAAAGGGTGGCTAAGGTTACTGCTGTAAAGGGCTCTCTTTTTCTCCTAGTTAAACTGGTACCTTCTGTGCCCTTGGTTCAAGTATTATACATTACATTTTCTTGGTGGTACATAACCTTAGGGAACATTATCACCATGATGTAGAACTCGTCTGATTTATTAAATACAGATAAGCTGAGGCATGGAGTCAGGCCGGTTTTAGAACAAACCCACCACCCATTGAGTGCTGGAATGATACATTTTGTTCCTTCAGTTTGGTTTGTAACTGGGTGGACTTTGGCACAAAGCTGTGCATGGCTAGGGGGCATTTTTCCTATGCAGGTTCTGCTCCCGGTGACTACTGGGAGTGTTAGCCCTGGGCCTTTGCGGTCCCATTTACAGGACCCGGGGGTCTCCTCTTCTGAATGGTTGAAGGGGGCAGCTACTCCTACTGCTTCATAGAAAGGGGGTCTAACATCATAGCATAACTAACAAGCTTCCGTAGTGTTGGGGTCGGAGTGGTTCAATGCCTCATATGCTGTTGTTAGCATTTTCCATAGGGGTTCTCCTGACTCCTCTGCTCTGGGGGCTACTTGTGTTTTTACTTTTGCCGCCGGGGGCCTTGAGAGTGAGAGTGGGGCAATAGTCAGGCGTGTAGTGGAAAGTGGGGCGATAGCTGGGCGCGGGGTGTTTCGTTTCTCTATCAGCACTGAATTGGGTCTCACAGTGCCCGAGATAGGTGAAACCTTTAGTTTAACCTGTATTACAGTGCCAAATTGTGGGGTCTGATAGAGAAACAATCCCCAGGGTAGTCCTGAGGTCCACTGTCTGTCCTTTTTCCCTTTATTTGTAAACCTTACACATATCAGGTTACAGTTAAGGCTATACAACCATCTTGTACATGGCTTAACATAAGACATTTCAATGAAGAGGGGTTGTACATTGGTGGTCACACACTCCCAGGCTTTACAGTAGAGAGACTCAACCCCCCCCCACACACACGTGTCTCATTCCTCCCATTCTAAATCCTGGACATGCATAAAACCCATTTATACTCAGGATTTTCGCCTCTGGATCTGTCTCATCCGTGGCCCTTCCATTTCTTCTAGAGGGCTAATTTTCTTCAGGTTAAAATATAAGTTTGGCCACCAGGTGTTCAGTGGGGCTACCCCTGAAGTCTTATTCCAAATATCATGGGCTTCTAAGTTGGTGATTTCCCAGGTGAGGTTATAGGGTATGTGGGGGTTAGGGTCAGTCATTATTTTTTCTATAAGGGTTTCGATTATAAGAGTCATCACAAGCATCTTCATTCCGTGTGTTTCCATCATGAGTTTGGCGGTGGTCTGGTTATCATGCGAATCAGTCTGGTCTTTAGTGGATTTTCTGGATCTGATGAGGCCCTCCACTGCTCTCGTTGTTGTTCCTGTTCATCCTTGTTGGCAGGTTTTACGTGAGAGTAGTGTACCCAGGTTGTCATTCTATTAACCTTTAGGGCAGTGGGGGTAGTAAGAATAATTTGAAAAGGTTCCTTCCATCTGGGCTCTAAGGTTTTATTATTATGCCGTTTTACCCATACCCAATCTCCCAGCTGGTACGGATGCCTGTTAACCTCTTCTCCCTCTTGTCGGGCCGCCTGGTAAATGGCTCGGAGGGCAGGGCAGATCTGGCTCTGAACCCGTTGCAGGGCCTGTATAGTCTGTAGCACTTCTTTAGGGTTTTCAGGCAGAGCCCTGGAGTTTATTTTTGGTATTACAGGTGGAGGAGTACTGTATACTATTTTAAAGGGGGTTAGGCCTAAGTGGTAGGGGGTGTTCCGGGCTCGGAACAGGGTGAAGGGAAGGAGGGTCACCCAGTCTCTGTCAGTTTCCAGGACCAATGTAGTCAAAGTTTCCTTTAAGGTTCTGTTCATTCTTTCTACCTGCCCCAAGCTCTGGGGATTATATGCACAATGTAACTTCGAATCTGCCCCCAGAGCCCGGGCTAATCCTTGACTAACTTGGTTTGTGAAGGCTGGCCCATTGTCAGACCCTAGGTTCTCTGGCAGCCCATACCTGGGAACTATTTCTTCTAATATTTTCTTTGCCACTATTGAAGCAGTTTCTCCTTTAGTAGGAAAACCCTCCACTCACCCTGAGAAGGTATCTACCATAACCAACAAGTACTTGTACCCATATTTTCCTGGTCTTACCTTTGTAAAATCTATTTCCCAAAATAATTCTGGTTGCCTCCCCCGTTCCCTGGTACCTGCATGGGTCCCTCGGATCCTCCTCGGCTGCATAACCTGGCAGACACGGCAGTTCTTGATAATGCTTTCTGCTGCCTTTCCTTGGGATCTGAATCTGAGTTGGGCAGTGTCTAGAAGTTGCAGCATCTTCTTCTTGCCAAGATGTGTTGTCTGGCGTAAGTGTCCTAATAGGTGGTTCCCCAAGGCTTCAGGAATTACTAGGCGATGCTCTTTGTCTTGGAACCAGCCGTCCTCGCCCTGTGTTGCCTGCAGTTTCTCTCTGGACCAGTTTATGTCCGTACTGGAATAGTCTGGTTGAGGGGGTATCTCTCCCATCCCCGGGGGTGGCAAGCTTAAGTGTAGGACACCTGTCAGTGTAGGTCCTTCCACGGCCCTCTTGGCCTCGGTGTCCGCAGCCCGGTTGCCCCGAGCTTCGAGGGAGTCCCCCCTCTGGTGTCCTGGAGTGTGGACTACAGCTACTGCCTTTGGTAACAGGATGGCTTCTAGCAGTTGAAGTATTTCAGGCTTATGTTTGATTTCTTTGCCCTCTGCCATGATGAAGCCCCTTTCCTTATAAAGATCTCCGTGTATGTGCACTGTCCCGAAGGCATAGCGGCTGTCGGTATACACCGTCAGTCTCTTTCCTTGGGCCCGGCGAAGGGCTTCTGTCAGTGCAACCAGTTCAGCCTTTTGGGCAGAGGTCCCCTGTGGAAGGCGTGTAGCCTAGATAAGCTTGTCCTGTTTATTTACTATGGCCACCCCTGCATACCTGTGTCCGTCCCGGATGAAGCTGTTCCCGTCTGTGAACCAGGTTAGGTCGCTGTTTGCAAGCGGGCGGTCCTGCAGGTCCCTCCGGGCCATCTGGGTCTCAGCCAGGATCTCAAGGCAGCTGTGTTCAGGTGTTACCGGCTTGGGGTCTGGTAGAAGTGTGGCCGGGTTCAGGATTGCAGGAGTCCGAAACTCGATGCGAGGAGCATCCAACAGGAGTCCCTGGTAGTGAGTCAACCTCGCATTTGTTATCCACCATCCTGGTGGCTGCTTTAGGATCCCCTCAGTGGCATGAGGGGTGGTAATTTGCAGATGCTGGCCCTGGGTAAGCTTGTTGGTATCTTTAACCAGCAAAGCAGTAGCTGCGATGATCCGCAGGCACGCGGGCCATCCTGCCGCTACCGGGTCTAGTTTTTTTGACAGGTATGCCACCGGCCGCCTCCATGGTCCTAGTGTCTGTGTGAGCACCCCCTTGGCTACTCTTTTTCTGTCATCTATGAACAGGTGGAACTCCTTGGTGGGGTCCGGGAGCGCTAGGGCTGGGGCCTCTAACATAACTGTCCTCAGGGCTCGGAAGGTGCCCTCCATTTGCATAGTCCATTCCCATGCCTGACCTGGTTTATATCCTTCATATAAGGGTCGGGCCTTCTCTGCAAAACCTGGGATGCAGAGGCGGCAGTACCCCACTGACCCCAAGAACTCCCGTACTTCTTGACATGAGGTCGGGGTGGGTATCCCTAACACAGTTTGTTTCATTGTCTCAGTTAGCCACCTTTGACCTCCTTTTATTTTATATCCTAGATAGGTGACTTCTTCCTTGCAGATCTGGGTCTTCTTAGCACTGGCTCGATATCCCCTCTCGCCCAGCACCCTGAGCAGGTCCTTGGTGCCCTCTAAGCAGGTCTGTGGAGTTGGGGCAGCTAACAGCAGATCATCTACATACTGTAACAAGGTCACTTCCGGGTGGCTGGCATGGTACTCACCCAAGTCATCGTGAAGGACCTCATTAAACAAGGTGGGTGAGTTCTTAAACCCCTGAGGTAGCCTTGTTCATGTCAATTGCCCGTGTGTTTATCAGGAAACTGACTGGGGTTCCTTCCACATTTAAAGTTACCCTGGGTTCGGGGAGGGGATCCAAACCCCGTCTTCCCTATTCACTATCTGCTAGTAAGACTCTTTTAGGCGATGCTCTCCTCCCTGGGCCCCCCTTTTTCTTTGGGCAGTCTTTAGCCCAATGTCCCCTTTCCAAGCAACTCGTGCACTGATCCTTTTCTAGCCTTCCCCTATGGGGGCGGCCCTTTCCTTTCTCGCTGATCTCCTTTCTCCCTGTAGTCACCAGAAGTATCTTGGCCATTTCCTTGCTGGCTTTTCTAGCTTCCCCAGCCTAGAATTTTCTATCCTCTTGTCTAATTCTTTCTAGCCTTTCTTCTGGGGTCTCCCTGTTGTTGTAGACCCTCTCAGCTACCTCTAATAGATCCTGTAGTGTTTTCTCATATAACCTGTCTATCTTTTGTACTTTTCTCCTTATATCGGGGGCTGCCTGGTTTACAAAGGCCATCATTACTGTCGCCTTGTTCTCATCCGCAGTGGGATCCATAGGCGTATACTGCCTAAAAGTTTCCATTATTCTTTCCAAATAGGCCGCTGGGCTCTTATCCGGCCCTTGGTGAACATCTCTTACTTTAGCCAAATTCGTCGGCTTCCGTGCTGCCGCTCGGAGACCAGTCTTTAGAGTCTGGCAGTAGACCCAGAGACGCTCCCCACCTTCAGCCTTGTTGTAGTCCCAAGGGGGCCGTTCGAGTGGAAATGCTCGGTCTACGATTCCTGGATTAGCTGTGGGTCTGCCGTCATCTCCTGGAACCAGTTTCCGTGCTTCCCCTGTATTCTGTCCCTTTCCTCAGTGGTGAAAAGAACTTTTGGTAGTTGCTGACAATCATCCCAGGTAGGCTGGTGAGTGAACAAAACAGAATCTAAGAGGTTAATCAGATCTTTAGGGTTTTCTGAGAAGTTGGCATTTTGAGACTTCCAATTATATAGATCACTAGTTGAGAATGGCCAATATTGGTAAGTCTTCTCCCCATCTGCTTGCGGGGGCCCTATGGCACGCAGGGGGAGAGCTATTACTGGTTCTGGGTCTGGAGTCCTGGTGGCCCGCTGCCGGGTCCTGTACGCCGGGCCGCTTACTGACATAGCCACAGCAGCCACCGCCGGAGGAGCTGCAGCAGCCGGGGCTTGGGCAGTGGCGGGGTTATAAGGAGGTGGTATATCCCACTCCAGGTTTAATAGGTCAGGATATAGATTGGACTCCAGAAGAACAGGGGTCGAGTCCAAAGGAGCCACCTGTGGGCCCCGATTTGGACTCTCTCTTTTTCCTGGCTCCCTTTGCCACCATGATCTTGCTGTGTCCTATTAGGGGCAGGATCTTCCTCAACCAGGGTGGGGAGTCCTGGACCAAGTCCTGTCAGACGGTGATGTACGGGATCTGGTCAGGGTGGCCATTGGACCCTTCACTGGAGATAACCTCTCTCACCTTACAAATGATATTAGATCAAACGTTCCATCCCGGGGCCACCCGACCCCAAAGGCTGGCCACTCAGACTCACAAAAAGTAATAAACTTCTGTTTCCTGATTTCTAAGGAGAGGTTATGAGCCCGCTCTTTAACTTCCTTAAAACGAGCTTTAAGAAAATGGACAGAGGCGTCGTCTGAACCTGTCCCATTCCTGGAAATGTAAAAATAGAACACTGAGGAAGAGTGACACCGACGAAGCGACACTGCAGTAAAGTGACACTGCGATGAAGCGCCATACTGCCGTAAAGCAACAATGTGACGAAGCGCCACACTGCCATAAAGCAACAATGCGATGAAAGCCACACTGCCGTAAAGCAACAATGCGATGAAGCGGCAAACAGAAAACAGAGACAAAAACATGGAACAAAGACGACAAACCCCTAATTCTTGGCCCGGAGGGACTGACCCTGTCGGGTCCGTGGCCCACTTGTTTTCCCTCTCCAACGGACCGACCCCATCAGGTCCGCGCCGGAGACCTGGTTTCCCTCTCGAATGGACTGACCCCATCAGGTCCGCGCTGGAGACCTGGTTTCCCTCTCGAACGGACCAACCCCGTCAGGTCCGCGCAGGAGACCTGGTTTCCCTCTTGAACGGACCGACCCTGTCAGGTCCGTGCCGGAAACCTACCAAGGGGGCGAGGGACGTCTCCCTCTGCTCCCGACCAGGGACCCACCAGCGCGTCCGCCTAGGCCTTCTGCCGGTCACTTCCTGGGGCCCAGTCACTTGCACCGCACGGATTTTTCCAAAGATCTAACTCCTCCTCGGGTCTGGATTCTGTTCCGGGGGTTTCGGGATCCTGGACGAGCCCCCAAAATGTAAGAACCGGTTCCCCTCGGCCCCAGGAACACAGAGGCAGAGTCACCGAGGATGCAAATGGCAAAGGAGTTTATTCGCTAGCTCGAGCTAGGGTCCAAGTCCTAGAGCACCAACGCAGTGGCCTCCCTATGAACCAGGACCCCGCCCTGAGGTAAAGGTGAAGTTTTTATACTTTCTTTTGCACACGACATATCGGTGGCACACAACACGCAGGCTCCACACGACGTGTTGGGCACACCATCCCCCCTTAGTCCATTGGTTCCTTTGAAAGTGGTGGTTTGTTTTGACTCTTGATTGGTTGGCTCCAAGCCCCGGGATTTTCAATTTTCACGCCGGCGCCAGTTTTGGTCCGCGTTTCGGTCTCGGGGAAACTGAAACTTAGGCCTATTTTAGG
>RJWJ010013462.1:0-39858 GCA_004363605.1 Indri indri | reverse complement strand
GCAAATGGAATCATGCTGTACATTCCTAACTGCTGCTACTTGTATCTGTTACAGTATTTCTTGGACTTGATTCTATATCAACACATACAGATCTACTTTGTTCTTTTAATGTCTTCATAGTATTCCATTATAACACTCATTGCTTTTACAATTTTATTCAATATTTTGTCTGGCTAAGGAGAAAAGGATAGAAAGATGAGAAACAGAAAAAGATATTGGGAGTTGGGGGAGAGGTATTGAGATACCTATGGGATAGTGCAAGAACACAGTTTTAAAATAATGTCACCTAAATTTTAGCAATATCGTTGCCCTATGGGCATCATTTGGACAAATACTTTTGGTTACTGCTTTGTAAAGTAAATGAAATAAAGGCAAATGTAAGGTCTAAGCCACAAGCCAGCTCTTCCCAACACTTCTGTAACCAGAAACCATGCTTAATTTACTAGAGTCCTTTGTGGATTTAAATAGCACACAGAGCGGAACAGTGGATGCTATTTCAACTTTCAAAAAGTTTGGCAAGTTTTTAAACCCAAAGCTGTTTTTTTAGAAATGGAGTCACCATGAGAATGGGGAGCAGTGTTTAGTCCTGGCTCCTCATCCATGGCTTGGAGATAAGAAATTTTTTAAAAAGTAGAGCTAACGGGGCACGTTTCTGAGTAGCAGAAAATAACACTTTATGACCACACAAGGGATCAGTTGTGGGACTAATTTGATTTAATATTTGTAATAGTTTTGGAAGAAGGAGTACAGGGCAAAATTGCTAAGTTGGCAGATGTTTTTACACTATTTGAATGAGGATAAGAAGATTCAGGAAGATGCTTGTTTTGTAGGAGTGGGCATAAAAGTGGCTGGCAAGTTTTGATATGAAGAAGTCCGAGGAAATGTCTCTAGGGACACATCACTGAAGTTCATTTCAGAAGATTTATAATGAGCCTTACCTCTTTATCTGTGAACAGGGTCTCTTCTTCAGGCATTAGCAGGAGTAAAGGAAGAGAAGACGGAATTGGTGGTATCATCAGGAGGTGGATGAGGTTATAGGAAGATATAAGAGGAGGCTAGTCGTGAGCTGATTCCCACCAAATAAAGAATGTTTCTTCACATTTCTTAAAACAGCCCTCAAAGGCAATTGGTATTTGATAATTGGCAATCTGTGTATTCACAAAATAACTTTTAAGGTTAAATAAGCTAAATACATTAGGTTACCATTTTAGAAGAAATGCAGTCAGATGTGCTTTTAAGCTTCTTTTACCACAAAATAATTTTCCTTCTCAGGGGATGACTTTTATTTATGAAAGTCAGAACTAGATTTCCTGACCTCCTCTGTTATGATGCATGTTTTTCAAAGTGTGTCCTTAATATTGGCAGATACATTATATCATGGAAGGGGACATCTAACAGAATCAAATTAATATCTTCTGAAGTTGTGAAATTTTCTGTAATAAAGAGATAATGCCCTATCCACCTCACAGTGTGGCTGAGAAGCTCAAATGAGCTGAGTGGTAAGGAACTGCTTTGTAAAGTGCTGTGCAAAAATACAGTAATATTAATTATTCATTGTACTTCATGATTTGGGATTAGAAATACAAATTGATTCAATTCTAGGAATTTATCCTTTATAGATGTAAATATGCAAAAATCAGTATTCAGAGATGTTCTCTGCAGCATTGTTTATATTAGCAAAATATTAGAAATAACTTAATTGTTCATCAGTAAGGGATTGGATAAATAAATGATGATATAGCCATACAAAGGAATAAGAACAAGGTAGTTCTACATGTTCTGACATGGAAATATGTCCAAAGTATATATTTTCGATGATAAAATGTTGCAAATCAGTATGAATAGTAGGATTCCAATTTTGATTAAAATTATATATTAGTATACATATGTGAAAACCCCTACAAGTATATATATCAAACTGTTAACCATGGTCCTCTCTTGGAAAGACAGGATGATGGGGGAACATTTACTTTATGCTTTGTCTATTTCTGGACTGTTTGAATTGTTTGCAATGAGATTATTATTTTTGCAATTAAAAATGTGAATTAAAAATATGAATTTGCCCTTAACCCTGACTACTCTATTGTAATTGGGAAAAAAGTATATAAAGAGAGGGCAAAAGACCTTTAAATCTTTCCATTTATTTGAGAAAGCATTCCATTATCAGGATTAGGAAAAAGAAAAGAAAAGCTCAAAAATGTTTCCCTCTTTGGTAATGGTGTTCTGGTATTTCCACGTGCTGAAAGAGAAAGGAAGAAATAAAATTTGTTTCTCGTTTGTTTGCCTTGTTGTGCAAAATGAGGACTAACTCTATGTACAGGTCTGGAACCATGGGAACAACAAAGAAACCACCTCAATTGTGAATTACTGCCCAGTTGAAGTTGGTAAAACCCCCAACTCCTAGGCAGAGTTGCCTAGGATTGTAAATATTCCCCGCTTCTCACATGGTGAGGATGTCCATAGATACCTTAAAACTTCAATTCTGCCATAAAGCCTATGACTTATCCTGCAGGAGCACGTTAAAACCTTCCCCTTAGCTGGTGTTTCTCATGGAGAACACAGGGGGAGGCTGACAGGCATAGTTTATGCTGCAAATGGCTAGAGAAAGTCCCCTGAATAGAAAGCCAGCTCCAAGTCCTATAGGAAATGGTAGGAGGAGAAAGAGGAGGAGAAGGAACAGGTAAAGAACATGGAAGATTCTTTCTCCTTCAAATAAGTAGAAGGCTCACTCAGACTTAGGGTCCTTTCCATGTGCTTTACTGGCCATGACCCTGAACCTCCCCTAGCACAGCTCTTATCACTCTGCCTTGTCATTGGCCCTTATTCTTTTAGACTCCCCACTAGACTGAAAGCACAATAAGGGCAGAGACCTTGTCTGTCTTGTTCATTGTTGTATCCCTAACACGTAGAACAAAAGGATGTTGAATTAATATTTGTTGATTGTTAAATGAATGTTCTCCACTGCAAGTAGCTTCTATCTGGAGTGGTCTACTTTTGCACCATTGGGGTCATCCCATCAAGAGGTTGAAGAGAGCTTGTGGTTGGCCTGACTGTTGGTGCCAAATACAGTCAGCTTTCACTTTGCTTGGGGCTTTCTTTGACAAACCTTTTCTTTGTCTTCACTCTTACAGATACAGCCAAAAAGCGGCAAGGAACGGAATGAAAAATCAGTTCAACCTCCATGAGCTGAAAATGAAGGGCCCTGAGCCAGTGGTCAGTCAAATTATTGACAAACTGAAGCACATTAACCAGGTATGTGGTATGTACAAAAAAGTGGAAATGACAAAAAAAAAAAAAAAAAAAAAAAAAAAAAAAAAAAAAAAAAAAAAAAAAAAAAAAAAAAAAAAGAAAGATGGATGGTTTCTACTATTCTAACTGTATCCTTGGGCTTTTGGAGAGGAAGCTATTATTCATTTTATTCAAAGATTCTGCTGAAAAGGACTTAAGACCCTCAATTTTCATGCTACTTTTAAATTATACAGACAATATTACAATATGAGAAGAAGCTTAGAAAATATAGGGGAAAATATTTCTTACAATCCCACTACTCTATCCTGACTGTTTTCATTTTTACAAGTTCTCTTCTAATATTTGTCCAGAAAATCACGCTCACACAGACTTTTTACCTAGTTGTGATTTATACTTCTGAAAATTAATACTATATTGGCCACACTTTTTCATGTTGCCACAAATCTTCATATCAATCATTTGTCACGGCTACATAATATTCTATTAAGTATTCATCATAATTAATCAGTCTGCTTTTACTGGACATACAGGTTGCTTCCAATTTTTTACCACCATAAATAAAGTTACCTGTTCATACATAGTACTTAATTCTGATCTTAGGTTATTTTCTTAAAATACTGGAGTTATTGGGTCAATGGATATGAGTTTTTAAATGCATGTCTCCAAGTTGCTTTCCAGTGAGAATGTATCAGTTTTCACTGCTACCAGCAAGACATGAGAGGTCCAGTTTCACTGCATCCTTGCCAACTTCTGACTCACTGCACAGAGACACCCACAGATTCCCTTGACCTGCACACATAGTTTTTCCTCTCGTAAGGAATTTAGTAACAAGACACAAATAGAAGTTAGTTGTACCATCTGCTTGTGATTGCTTTGTGGCCACAACAAAAAAAAAATGCCACCAAAAAGGCATATGCCAGAGTGACAGTGTTCCTGCCCCATGATCCATGGGTGGGAGGGCCCTGGCACCACTGACTTCTATTTGTAGCTTAGGAAGGACTTAATGCAACAAAAATCCTTATGTAAGGAGAGAGGTTTTTGTATAAAGACATTGGCATGATTTTGTTTTTTAATATGAAGTCTAGCAATGAAATTTTTGTGGTTTTTGGAAAATGCTTAGAAGGGCTTTCTAATAGTGGTATATTTCACTGCAATTACATTGTGAAAGTACTGACAACATACTTGTGTGTAACTCCTCCAGTGCCTAATAAAGTGCCCTACACTCAGTGAATGCTTAATAAATGGTTGTTCCTGCTAGCTACTGAGCACGTGATAATGCCAGTGTTTACATAACTGATCCTTCTTTCTGTGAAATCACAACCTCACTAAGTTCTATCAAACCTCTTTAGATACAGTATGATTATTTCAAAATGCATATCTGAAGAGATCAAAGCACAGACAATATAAACACTGCTGAACTGAGGGCATGATTAATATGCTTCACTTGGGGACAGTGATCATATTTGTTTTCCAAATCATTTCCAAATTACCCCAAACCAAATGTATCTATATGGCTCCACTCAACTGCTTAGACCCCAGCACTGGTGAGGCCAAAATCTCAGGGTCCATCGCTGTGTCCCTAATCCTAAATGAGGAATACTGTCAACAGGTCTCTCAGGTCAACAGACCTTAAGCAATACCTACTGTGTGTTAAGATAGGTGCCAGGGACTTTGGGGATTCAAAAGAAGTCTGATCCTCTGTTTTCACAGCCTCCTTGGGAGGGAAAACACAAGCATAGGAAGAGTGGTTAAATAAAGATAAAGCACAGTCCATGATGAAGTGCCTGAAGGGCTCCTCAGTTTTGGGTGGCATGCTTAGGTCTGGGGTGGGCTAAGCTAGTGTGAAGATTCCAGGGAAGGGCAAGTGTCAAGATCTGCCATAAGCAAAGAGTAGGATTTGAGTAGGTAAAGATGAGCAAGGGAGGGGCAGTCATAAGAAAGATCAGACAAAGACCTGTGGGTGGACCCCACCCTAGAAAAAGGGAAAGTTGCATCGGACATAGGTTTTTATATGATTCAGCAGTCACTAAAAATATTTACAGCAAGCCCTTTTAGCAAAGGCTTCGGGTACAGTAGAAAGAATGTGGGCTCTGGATCTAAATGGATTTGAATTTAGTTATATATCTTACTAGATATGTGACCTTGGGCAAATCAGTTAACATCTCTGAGCTTTAGTTCTGCCATCTGTAGTATTACAGAGATATGAAAAGCTCCCTTGCATGAGTGTGTGTGTGTGTGTGTGTGTATATATATAATATGCACGCACAAATATAGGTAATTGCATGTGCATGACAGGCACTTAACAAATGGCAGTTATGGGGATTATGTTCAGGATTTTCTCTATAGGAAGGACTTGAGTTTGAAAGATGACAATTTCAGTACTTTTTGCCAGTCTAATTCTTCTGCTCCCCTGGTTTTTGCCACTCTAATTCTGGTCCCCCAGTTTTTTAAGACCCCTTTGATACATCTCTTCTTTCTCTCTCATCCTTCTTTTCCTTTCTTCTTTCAGCCAGAAGAGCTGAAACCAGCTCATAGGTAGGGAGGTGTATATAGTCAGAGTAGGAAAGGTCACCACCACAATTCCTTTTTCCTACCTCTGGCCATGAATAAGCGTGTGAACATTTTCAATTTCCATACAGATGCCATTGAGCAACCAATTAATTCTCATTGATAGACCAGTTTTACCTGTTTAAGCTGAGCTGTTAAATTGGTTATGCTCCAAACACCCACTTTGATTTTTTTTTCTTCATCTGTGTTGCTTTACATAGCCCAAATACATTTTTTCAGATCTTAAATAAAATTCATATTTTGGCTGTGATTCAATCTAAAACTGAGACACTTTAGGGAAGTCATAAAGAAGAAAGTTATGGTGATGATGATGTCGATGATGTTGATGATGGTGATAATGTGTTGTATTTGTATAGCATTTAACCATATTTCAAAGTGATTTCATGTTCCAAAGACTAACTACTTAGGAAAAAACTCCAACCTGGAATTATATAAGATATAGTACTGTCACAGAATCATTCATTTTAAGAACTCATTGTTACCCTTGGACATCATCTCATTTTCACTGTTCCCCAGGAGGAAAGTGATAGATAATGTTTGTTCCTTTTTTATACTTAGAGAAACTGAGGCAGGAAGCCATTAAAGGCTGTGTAGGCAAGCTGCCAAAACATGCAATGTGTTCAGTTGAAATTTCAATCAATCATCCAGATGTTGTTTCCTATACCCCGCCAAACATCTGGATTCACTGAATGCCTGACTGAATTGACCTAAAGTTTTGGTGATAGGGAAGTAGAATCAAGTTAACTTGCCCAAGTTCACATGTAAGTGTAACCTGGGAGTGTAATATTTTTCTAAGCTCCTTGCTTGGTGCTGCATCTATTAAAGTACAGTAGCGTGCTCCAACGTACATATCTATAAATACAGAGATATGACATATGTCTATCTACACATGTATGCCCGTGTGTGTCCATCCAGATGAACTGTAGCTAGGCCATTTATGAGCACATCCCAAAATAACTCTTCACTTTCTTTCATGGAAATTCTCAGCTGCCTCCTTGCAGGTTATGGTTACTGTTGATAGCACTGGAAATAATATACTCACTAAGGGAATAAAGTAACATTATTTCCATATTGACAGTCCCATGGTGTAACCTTGAGCTGATGGGTTCAGAGTCTGGCCTGGGCCCCTTTCCTGGGAAGGCCTGCAGGTGTGGAATGTCCTCCCCTCCTCCTTCCAAGCCAGAGTTCATGTGTAACATTCCCACGATTAGAAATGAGGACCTTTTTATTTCCTTTTCAGTTTCTAATTTGTGTGAGGATTTATTGTCTTGTGTTAGGAGAGGAATTGAACTCTTCTAAGTCCTCAGTGCCAGTCTTGGAATTTGCTGGACTATATTGCTTTAAAAAAAAAACAAGTTTGGTTTTTATTAGTGCCATTCTGCTCCTGCACGAAGAGAAGACTCACAAATACCAAGAATGATCACAATACATTCTTACCCATATGATACTCTGGGCCATTTATCTCCTAACCCGGTTTTGTTGGTAACATTTTCTCTTTCTTTAAAAGTAGCTATGTAGTTAGTGCTAATGTAGCAGTCTCTAAACTGCTACAGAAGTTATTGTTCTCAAGGAAAATCTAGTCATTTATTGCTTTCCCCATTTCAGTTCAGGTTCAAATGAAATTCCAGAAATTGTTTTCCTGTCTGTTGTAAATATTTGGAGCCAGAGTAGTCAATACCTGCCCATTTGGTGTCAGAGCTTTTCATTCAAACTTGGATAAAGTCTCATCTGTTTGGGATGGTTGAAATGTCCTGCTGAATGGTGGGGGAGTGGACGAGATGGCCACTTAAGATTCCTTCCAGCCGTGTGATTTCGTGATTTGTGGCTCAAGGTCAGGCTTTAACCCAGCACCCTCTTGTGAACAAGTCTTGTGACTTTATTCTCTGTTCTGTCACTCTTTTTAAAACACCCTGTTCCCAGGTCACCCCTTTCCACTTAGTAACCTCTCATCTTTTCAGAGGTTGTTCCCTTCCCACCAGTCTTCCAGCCTGGGCAGATGGAACTTAAACTTGCCCTTCCCCCATCCAATTCTTCTGTTCTTCTGCCTTGTTCTCACTAGGCTATGAAAACATTAAACTATAAAAACAGTTTTGCATTTATCACCCCTAAGTTTTCCTCCTCTAGGGCCAGATAGGTGGCCTGTCTTCGAATCATGCTAACCATGTGACTCCATATAGGTGATAATAATTCTGCCATCTATTTGCATAGCACCATTCAGTTTGTAAAGCTCTTTCATGAACATTAGATAAATTGACCTTCACAGTGGCTCTGGAGAGGAAAGCAAGGCAGACATCATTACCTACATTTACCAGATGAAGAAACTGTGGGCACTAGAAGACTAGTGAATTACATACAGTAAGTGGTAGAGCTTGACCTGGAATCTAGGGCTACTGATTTCATTCTCTGTGCTCTCTCCTTCTACTTCCATGAAGACACAGTACACCTGTTAGCAAGATCTGCATGTAAAAGTTATACAGGAGTGCAAGTAATAGAAACTCCTTAATTTATGGCCTAACAATTTCCAAGAGCCTAACATAGTAATTTCTATGGTCTGAAGCTCTAAAAGTCAGCAGCAAAGAAAAATTAAGCATGTTGCTTACCAAATCTCAATTAGGAAGATTCTTTAAAAAAAAAACAAAACTAACCACCATGTTGTATGGTGTGGAAACCATGGCACTTTGTGGTATGGATTTGAGTTATACACAGCAGACAAACTTTCTGGTAGCTATCTCTAATTCATAGAATGATTTTAAATGGTCAAAGACCATTTAAAAATGTACAGCAGACAGTGAAATGGCTCCACTTCCATCTCCCTCTGTAAACACCAGAAAAGTATTTTAAGATGCCTGGCAGACTCTGGTATAGTGAAGACACTAACTTTTGAAATAGAAAGCCAAAAATTTTTAATAAGTTAATTAGTAAAGTTTTAAGTACCAGAGTGTACTCAGGACATTCTTTAGCATGTGATTTAAAAAAAAATCTTTGAAATGAATCTCAGGCATGATGGAAAATACTCCGAGTAACTTGTTTTCATAGTCTTCTCACAGTAAAACCAGTGACAGTTGTAAAGCACTGGCCTAGTCCAATGGTTGCTAGAAAAGCCAACGTTGATCTAAAATTTCTAAACAAAAAGAGAAACCTTTTGAAAGTCAACTTTAAATAAAAGAGCTTCCCAAATGGAATTATGTCCCAGTGTCTGTCACACTTCTTCGCATACGAGTGACATGGCAGAACTCTAGTAATTGCCATTTATTTCCACATGGAGACAGAATGTGTGTGTGTGTGTGTGTGTGTGTGTGTGTGTGTGTGTGTGAGAGAGAGAGAGAGAGAGAGAGAGAGAGAGAGAGAGTGTGTGAGAGAAAGACAGAGTATCTACAATGGCATGTTAACAAGAGCCAATGAATGACTTCTGAGTCACAAAAGGACAATGTGAGTTAGTCTTTAAATACCAGACCTAGACTCTGTGGAGCTAAACATTATTTCATAAAGTAAAAGGGAATTAGCTGATACATTCCAAAACACATTTATCATTAAAAAATCTTCTGTCATTTTGCCTAATAGCCTGAAAAATAATTACAATGTCTGGTGGCTTTGGGGAGCATGTGTTTTTAATATCTTAATTACTATGTACAGTTTAATAATGCTGCACCAAGAAGAATTCCCAAGTATTTCATATTAAATTTCTTAAAAATGAACTATTTGCTGTATTTAGAACATACAGGATTAAAGGTACTTAAATTGGGTCATATATTTTAGTCCTTGCATATTAAATTACTCAAAAATGGAAGATGAGTCAGGAATGGCAAGCCAAAATGTCGTTGGTAAAGGTGTTGTGGTAATCTTGATTGAACAATGGCAGGAAATACATTAACCTTTTTGTTACAGTATTGTTCTCTTTTGTAAGTTTTTTTTTAATTGGAAATATTGGAAGTGTTAGCTATAGAAAGACAAGTTATACATATGAAAAGGGAATGCTATCAAACTATACAGGCTACTAGGTTTATGAAGTTAGTAATACTTCTAAGGGCCGGGCGCGGTGGCTCACGCCTGTAATCCTAGCACTCTGGGAGGCCGAGGCGGGCGGATCGTTCTGAGCTCAGGAGTTCGAGACCAGCCTGAGCAAGAGCGAGACCCCGTCTCTACCAAAAATAGAAAGAAATTAATTGGACAGCTAAAAATATACGTAGAAAAAATTAGCCGGGCATGGTGGCACATGCCTGTAGTCCCAGCTACTCGGGAGGCTGAGACGGCAGGATTGCTTGAGCCCGGGAGTCTGAGGTTGCTGTGAGCTAGGCTGATGCCATGGCACTCGCCCCACGCAAGAGAGTGAGACTCTGTCTCAAAAAAAAAAAAAAAAAGTAATACTTCTAAATTATCCACAAAATTCAGTGTCTCTACTGGACAAATGCAACACAATATGTTTTTAATGAACAGTTACAAATGGTTGCTTTCTATCCCCCACAAACCTTTACTATATGCAGTATATTGGAGGGCATGTGTGTGTGTGTGTATTCAAATGCTATTTGAGAAATTCAGAGATAACTTTCCACCTAGATATATTTATGAATATGTATCTTGCCTCTGGACTGTAATCTCCTTAAGTGTACGATTATGCATATAATTCTTTGTTTCCTATAGTACCTCCTAACACAGTAGCGTATACACAGTAGTCAATACATATAACTTATTTTTGATCAGTCAATTCAAAGGACTCAACCTATGCTGCCGTCAATTTATTTCTGAATTTAGATTCCATTAAGGCACTTTTCAGATTTAATATAGACCAGTTTCTGTGCTAAAGGATAGGGTTACATACATACAGGGTCATAGAGTCCAATCCTTTGATTTTACAGATGAGGAAATTAAAGCCAAGAGAAGGAAATGACTTGTCCAAAGTCCTACTGCCAGTAAATGACAATGATGGGACTGGGAAATGATCAGGTCCCTATTCTATAGTGCCATTGCTCTTCTTTCAAAGGCTCTTATATAACGCAAACACATGTGCAAATATGTAAGCACATTTTCCTTACACAATCAGAGTACTCCAAGTCATGACAGAAGCCCATACTTAAGAAGTTCATCTTTGAAACAAAAGGCTTCACAGCATGAGGCATGAACTTGCTAATTATTTATCTCTTATTTTGTATATTAACTAGGTTTGGTCCTAACAAGTATAGCTCAGTGCCCACCGCCTCATTAAACTCACTGAGCAGTTGTTGCATGTGGATAGGGAGGTCTTTGCTGGGATCACTGAACCAAAAGCAGGCAAAGTCAGCAGGATCTGTTGCTCGTGGCCTTATGTCCACTCACAGAGTCTGACTCAGGCTCCTGAGTCCACATTCAGGGTCAGTTATCCTTTCATTCTGATGCCCTGGATTTCAACTCCTCCACCTTCCTGGACACCTATAATAATTTATCTAGTGCCTCTTCCCTCCTTCCAGAATGGAAAAGTTAGCATTGTATTAGTCAGTGGGCTTATGTGCCAGATAGCTCAGTTGTTTAGGGCAGGTATTCAGATTGTGTTCCATAGGGAATGTAGGGGAGGTGCCGTGGGGGTTGTTCTGAGTTTCCCATTCCTATTTTAACCAGAGCAGCTCCATTTTTAAAAATCTTCTTTACATATTGATCTTCTAAGTAAGATTTCACTTAAAGGGTTCTAACTGCAATAATAATGATAAAAATCTCAGGGTTCTCTTGAAGCTAACATTAATGGTTTAATCCTACATGAGCCATTTCTTCATTTGAGCATCCATTCAATGAAGTACTAAATATGAACACTGCACAAGGAACTCACAGAGTACCCTCCAATCCCTATCAGCCTCCTAAAATGAACTGTTGGTCAAAATGGGGACCAAATGGGAGAATGTGAATGGCTTGGTGGTAACATTATTGGAAGTGATGACTGAAGATCCATGTTCTAGTATCAGTGAACCAAAAGTGTCTTCTTTGACACTGATGATCAGCACATCTAAGTTTTCTTTGACCATCTCAGCAGGATTCTTACAAAATCTGATGGGAAGACAGTACTGAGCTCTTTTGTCTTGAAGTAGCTTGTCTATGCAGAGCGGACACTCTTGGCCCTGGATGGCAGTCCGGTGTTAATTGGCCCAACCAAATGTTTGGTCTCAGTCCTGTATGCCCATGGTTATTTGAGACCTAACCATCAACTGTAAATTTATTTGACACATGATCAGGGATGTTTCCACATTCTGTGTGGGCTCAGTGTTGGTACTTAGTGAAGGTAAAAATGATAATAACGAGATCAATTCTGTATCCCTAACTATATCCTTTCCTTAGATAGCAACCACAATGATTTTGCATAGCGACTGTTAAGTGGACTTAACAGTTCTAAAGTTCTAATTGGTGTCCAAAGTGAAAATTACATTATTATTCATATGCACTGGATTTTACTAGACAATTTCTTAAGAGTTTTAAAGTATGATCTTCCTTTCTTTGTTTATTAAGTTGATATAGATATCTTGCTACACTTCTCAGAGTAATATCTATTCTGTATTATGGGCAAGCAGTTGACAAGACCAAACAAAGCTAAGAAAATGAGGTCCAAGTTCGGATCAGTTACATCCCAGGGCATGAGGAGTCTTATGGTTATTATCATGGTATTACTGTTAGTAAACTTTGATGCATTACAATGAATAGAAGAAGAGCCAAAAGACTAGAGTCTGGTACAATGTTTTACTCTCACCTTCAATAAGGGGTAGAAATTGGATTATAGAAACCACAAACCAGGAAGCCCGATATCACATCTTAGCAAAATTCTAGACTAGATTCTTGGAGAGCATGAGCTCTAAGAAGCAATCATGCCATGGCGATTACTAGTAGCCACAGTGAGCTCACTTAGGACAAATCAGACTGTTTCCCCTATGTGTGTGCATGTGTGTATGCATGAACCTTACCTGATCGGAGGAATGGCACAGACATGGTATATCTAGATTTCAGCAAGGTGTTTGACAGAGATTCCTATGATTTATTTTAAACAAGTAACAATAAATGTTGGCTAAGTGATCATCTATCTAGTTCAGTAAATGTGTAGCTAATTAATTATCATATCTGAAGAGTATTTTCTTAACATACCAGTCAACCTTCCTGGCAGCCTGAGAGGCCTTTAGTTATTTGCTCTATACTTGACCCTTACTGCATAAAGTTTTTACCAGTGGCTTAACTGAAGACAGAGTAGACAAACTTCTAATATTTAGAGATATTGTGAAGCTAGGTGGGGTTAGCGAATACATACATAACACAATCAGGATCCAAAAATATCTCAGTAGGCTGTGGTGACAGGAGAAAACTGGCAAGGTGAAATGTTACAGGGATAATGTAAACTATTACATGTAAATTCACAAACATGAGCCCATAAGGCATGATACGGGAAACCCAACTTAGCAGACATGTTTGTTTTTAGTTATATTGGAAACAGCATTGAGGAGCTATGAAACCTTCACTGACCCAAAACAATATCACCCAAATGTAGCAATCACTTAGCAGCCCTTTTGATGTTGTGGCCATTATTGGTGGAGGGAGTGGGTATATATGTACTTCTGTGTTGGGGTGAAGAGAGGGAGGACATGGAAGTAAGTGACTAGAAAAATACTCTCCAGCCTGTTTAAAGGTTAGAAAAGGACTATTTTGGAGTTTTCTTTTTTCTTTCTTTCTTTCCTTCCTTCTTTCTTTCTTTCTTTCTTTCTTTCTTTTTTTTTTTAGACAAGGTTTCACTCTGTTGTCCAGGCTAAAGTGCAGTGGTGTCATCATAGCTCACTGCAACCTCAGATTCCTGGGCTCAAGCAATCCGCCTGCCTCAGCCTCCCGAGTAGCTGGGACTACAGGCTCATGCCACCATGCCTGGCTAATTTTTCTATTTTTTGTAGAGATGGGGTCTCACTCTTGCCAGGCTGGTGTCAAACTCCTGAGCTCAAGCAATCCTCCTGCCTTGGCCTCCCAGAGTGCTAGGATTACAGGCATGAGCCACTGTGGCTGGCCTATTTTTGGATTGTAACATTTGCTGCTTTACACGAGTTTTTATTAAGCCAATACTACATGTTTTAGTTGTAAAGCCTTATTGGTGTATGATTTAGAGTCATAGTGAGAAATTTGAGAGCCACAGCACTAGGTTATTTAGTTTGGGGGAAAGAATAAAAGCTTTAGAGCCAAATAGATCTATGTTTTATTCCCAGATATGTCACTTTGTAGTTCCTTGGCTTTAGGCCAAATTATTTAACTTCCATATACTCAAGTTTCCTAATCTGTAAAATGGGTATACTACCATCTATCTTGAAGAGTTAATGCAAGGATTAGAAATAATGCATGCAGTAGACACTCAATAAATTATACCTGCTGTTTTTCTTCATATTATTATGATATGAAGAGTTAGCACAGGAGAAAGTCAAGAGTGACCTTTTAAGTGACTTAAGTCTTTGTGCCTCAGTTTATCAATTTCTGGAATGAAAAGACTACAACTTTTCTAGTTTGGAGTGTTAAGTGATTTAAAAATTCTAAATATAATAATCTAAATTCTAAAGATTCTTGGAAAAATATATCTAGCCAACCTTCGACAGATTTTTGAACTATTTAAAGTTTAGTTTGGCTCAAAGTGACTGAATGGAAAATGAAGATGATAAATTAAGTATATATATATATATATATATATATATATATATGAGTATGTTTAAATCAAGTTCTTCAGATTTTCCCGAGTTTGAACTCTGCCCTGAAGTGGAGGCTCTATAAATAGGCAGGCTGCCCTTGGAGTACAGCTTGGAGATCTTACCACATGATCCAGAAGTTCCATTTTAATCTTCAGCCCCACCAGAACCCTTCATGGAAGGATAGCATCAAGTGGAGAGATTTCAGAGCTATAAAGTTCAGGGCAAGTTAATCTGCATTCCTTTTGCATTTTGCTCTCTGGTTGAAGATGGTGAGAGGTTCCTATATTTAAAACCCGGCTGACATGATATCCTTATTGGCAGATGTCTCACAGGAGGTATTTAGAATGATTTTGAGCGGCATATAATATGTTTGTGAGTATGTGTGTATTTCACATGCCAACGGAACAGAAAGAATTCACAGGGCTTGAGGCTACTGAGCTTTCTTGAGACACCATCACTGTCAGCTGTTGGGGTGATGTCACAGATGCCAAGAACACTGCCTAGGCCCAAATTCCCAAAGCTCTATTTTGCATTGCAGAGCCTAGGGCAGACCTGTTCAGTGGGCTCTACCTTCAAAGAACTGTGGAATTTGTTAGCCACAGACTGGGACCAGTGACCACTTGTTGTCAGGCAAAAGGAAAGCTGCCCCCTGCTGCCTGAGCTTTTGTCCCTGCCTGGGATACCATGGAAAATGGGGGAGGAATCCAGACTCATTAATGAGCTAATACAAAAGATTAAGCCAAGCTGGAGGCAGTTCGTTATAGCTGCATATGGATTCTTGAAGGCGGTGGAGAGCAGAAAGATCTCCAGATCAGAACCCAGTGGTGCTGTTGCCTTTGTTTGCCAGACACAAGTACAGGATAAGGGTATCCCTGTGGGGAACAATTTTCTTATTGCTGACTTCTTTTTTAGTTATGCTATTCTCTGAGCTATTGTGTAGCAAATTGGTTGATCAATAATTGCTTTCTGAAAACGCATGGAACAAATTATTATTAAAGCTGCAGGTTTCATTATAAGGTACTGAGATGTAATCTGGGTCTGAGCTTCTACTTAGTTGAATGGCCTTTGTTCTTGTCTGTTGTTCTTGGAAGTCATTTAAACCATGATTTACTTCTATGACTCCTTTTCAAAATGAAATTTGTAGGGCAAAAAATAAAATAAAATACAATTTTATATATGTATGTATGTATATATTAAATATATATAATCTCGTCACTTATTTAGGAGTTATTTATTTATTGAATGCCCATGTTTTATGTAGAGTTGAGTTTGGTGGGCTCTGTTGATAAGGACATAGAGAATACCCCCCACATGCACACCTAACATCACGTATGCATATATCATCACCATTTGGATTCGTTTATTCAATATTGAGCAGCTCTATGTGCCAAGAACTGAGGATAGGGGCTGTGGACAAGGATACGGAGATAACTTAAGCACAAGCCCTGCTTTCAATGAGGGTGATGAAAACATACCTACATAACTATAATCCAAGGCACAGTGTAAATGTCATAAGAGAAATATAAACCAAATACTATGCTAGCCCGGAGAGGGAAGGATTAATTCCTACTGAGGGAATTAGACAAGACTTCAAAAATAGGAGGTAGCCTTTAAGCCAGGCTTTGAAAGGTGAGGAGAATTTTGACATATAGAGATTGGAAGGAAAGATCTTCCTGGCAGAGGAATGTGGTATGAGCAGTGGCTCAAGGACATGAAAGTACATCAATAGCCTTATGTGGCTGGAGAGCTGAGGCTACAGGCCAGAATGGAAGAAGATGTGGACAGTGAAAGATGACACTGAAAAGGTGGTACAAAATTTTGGGGGGCCATGAATAGCATAATAAGGAATCTGAGCTTTACTCTGTTGACAGGAGAGAGCCTGGAGCATGAGAGCGATGTGGTCAGATCAGTGTTTCATGATGTTAACTCTGCCAGCAGCATGCAGGGTGTTTTAGAGATCAGAAATGGGAGGCAAGGAGTCCAGTTAAGCTTGATAAGGTTTATAAAGGAAAGAAGTGAAGCTCGTTATTAAAATTCATTAGCATTCCCTCCCACTGCCTGATGGAACGATTTAGGGGATGAGAACTGCTTTGTCCCTAAAGTTGGCTCAATCGTCTTTTGGCCATTAGCCAGGACATAGAAGGAGCTGTAGCAGGGAATGGTTTGGGTCTCAGGAGAAGAAGGTTTGTGTCTCTCACAGCAGACTGGTAGCTTCTTCAGGACCCACAGTAGAAAACGAAAAGAAATTTCTAGTACCTGCAGAGATTTGTCCCTCATTGAACCTTAAGTAAAAGTTCTCACAATGAGGTATTTAGATTCCCTGATGAATGTGTTAACTATTACTTTTTAATCAATTTGTTACACACTTTTTTGCAGTCAGAATTCCAATTAAATGTGGCTCCTTCACTGTTGAATGTTGAGTGCCATCCATTCACTGAAGTCTCAAAAATTACCAAAACTGTGAGAAAGATCGAGAGAGATTATAGTGTTTTTCTTCAGCTGCCACCGTGGGTGCTTAGATGTGTTGGAGAGACTACTGTGCTTCGTGACAGCCTCACAAAGAAGAGTGGGGGACCCAGAGGGAAGTGGTGACTGTTCGCCTTCTCCATACCTTCTTAGAACACATTTTCCTATTTGTTATCAACTCCGGTGTTTTTCTAATTATAGCAGCTACTTGTAGTTTGTGCTGTTTCCCTAGAATGGTCTCCAAGAGCTTTATACACATTATATATAGGACCCTGCTTATTCATTTATACTCAGGCGTGTGCTGGCAATGAGCTGAACTGACCTTTCACCAAGATGCCCTGGCTGGCACTTGACATCGTTTTGTCTCTCCACCTTGGCACCCCTGTGCCCTTGCTGGTCAGAGCAGATGCTAAGAAGGCAGGGGAAGGTGTCTCAGTTAGGCAGTATAGGAGCTTGTTTACAGCAGTTCCACAAGGACAGGATCTTGTCTGTTCCTCTCACCACTGTGCATTCTGCTCTTAGAATGGTTATCTGGCATAGAGTAAGTGACCCGTAAATATTTATTGCATGGATAAGTGAAGAAATCTGTTCTAATTTTTGAACTGCCTATTTCTCCCTAGTTTGGAGCTGTTGGGATGGGGTATTTTGTACAAGGAGGAAAATATATTCATGTACATGGGATGTGAATTTTGGGGAGAAAATGTATGTGCATGTACAGAAAGAAAGCAAGAAAGTAGGGGGATTGTTTTCACTGTTAAAAAACTATAAAATGTTACCATTAAAAAATTTTAAATGTTAAAGGGGTTTGCCTTTAAAATATGTAAAGGATATTCTAAGTCTTCCAGAAGTCATCTAGAGTAGTTTATCCTTTACTTTCTTGAGAAGCACAGTGTGTGGAATAATACTATGTCTTCCCCTCCCCCCCGTAAGTCCTCATTACATGAATTCGGAAGGTCCTCAACTTGATAGAACCTGGAAAATCCATGAACTCTCTTCCTTTTCTGTCTCGCTTTTCTGACCTTCACTTGGGGACTACGCTGTGGCTCCCATCCAGTGGAATTATTTTTGACTGAGTGGCTATGGCCTATTCCCTCCTGCTCTGCCTATTCTGTCGCTGTAAATGATGGCACTGGGCAAAGATGGAAAACCTGTTATACTTTGTGTGTCAAAGCCCAAGTAATAGGAACTTTCATTTTCTTGGCTGTCTCCTTTTAACTCCAAGCTCAGCTTGTCGAGGCCTGAAAAGCTGAGATGAAGCAACAATTCATGTGCCTATTTTCTTTCTAGACTCTAGTCTTCCTGGGTTGTGAAGTCCTGTGGTGATTCATGCCTCAGGTATAGGTAGCTAGATATTGGAAAACTTCCTTATTTGCAGGTTATGAAAGTGAATAAAGTGATCAAAATCTTTTCCGCGCCTGCCCCGTTGCACAGATTTCTCATGCTTGCCCCAAGGGAACCGTTTCTGTGAGGAAGGATAGATGTGTCTGTGATCTCCTCCACTTTCTTGGACCTACTATGTCCCACTCATTTTAAGTTATCACTTCTCTGCTGAAGTGCTAGTCCCCTGCCCTGTAGCCAATCACCAGTGCTTTCAGGTCATTCTTTGTAACATTCTCTGTCTGGGAGCCTTTTCTGTCCCCATGCTGTCACCCTAGTCCACGCCTGCCTTACTTCACCATCAGTCTTGTGTTGGGCAACCAGAACTAGAAAAATCAATGATATCATCACTGCCCTAGGGATCCATAATATTTTTTTTCTTTTTGTCTTTGTTTTCTTATAGTACTATAGTCTCCAACGTGACTTCTATTTATATTTTACTTTATATATTTTCTTTTGTTTATCCAAAAACAACTTTTTGTGTAACTTTTTTCTCTACCACAAGAAGACATGTTGCCGTCTTTTCTGAGCCCCATAATTCCTGGATTCCCACTTATGCTGTGCTGCCTTCTCTGAGGGAGAGGTACTTCTCTCCCCACAACTCCTCACTCCTTTTCTTCCTATCCAACCACTCTCACCTTCCACATGATTTTATTCCCTATGCTCTTAGTGACTCTGTCTTTAATGGAAAGTGGTAAAAAGAATGACCTGGAGAGAGACAGTGATCAAGACCAAGTAGTATTTATCGAGCACTTGCTGAGTGCCAGTACTTGGCTAGTTGTCTCACAACCTCTAATAAAGAACACCGTGCTTGTTATGTGCTCCTTTCTATGTGAAAAAAAGTCCATAATCTATAAATGCTTTTGGCTAGCAATGATGAACAGCAGCAGCTTTTATTTTTTCCAAAGCAAAAGCACCAGAAGTTTGGAAAGGAATCGCAAGTTGTGTTGTAATGCAACTGATCTCTTTCTTCCTGAGAAAGTTGGTTTCTCGCCAGAGTGTTCAATTCAGGCCCACGCAATCTGGGTGTATTTATAGAGGGCCCAATGAGGAAGAGAACATGATAAACTTTCCTCCCCAGTACAGAAGACAATGGCAAACAATCACCAGGTGAATGCTGTGTAGCACAGAACTTTTGGGGAGCAAAATGCCATCTAGGTATATGACAGCCAGACATCTGCTAGGATGAAAGGGCCCCCTGCCCCTCAAAGCAACTGAATCAGATCTGGGAACTTGGAAATGTCATTCTGGATGATGGCAAGCCCTCAGAGATTTTGGGGGGCCCTCTCTGTGTACGGGGCATCTAGGAGACAAGACCCACTCTGGAGCTGCCTAGTTAATTCTTAACAACATAAATATGTTAATACGAAAATAAGAATCTATGCATTTAAGTGTTTTAAAGTTTTTGAGGTCCATAAAGGTAAATGTTTTATTTACATTACCACATTTATTCCTCACCACTATCCCATGAGCTAGCTATCATTAATATTCTCTTTTACAGATGAGGAAACTGACACTCAGATTGTAAGGTTAAATTTGCACTTGAACCTACATCCAATTACTCTACATTCCATGATTTTTTCACTCTGTTAAGGGAATAAGAACCATTAGGACAGTCCCATTGTCTAGAAGGTCACTAGAAATAGCCTGGAACTACCTCTAGCAATTTCTCCCAAGGACAGAGTATGACAATCCACAAAGATGTATGTATAAAGATATTTCAGTGGCATTGTTTGTGAATAGCAAAAAATTAAAAGCAATCCAAATAGCTATCAATAGGAAATTTATTATGTGAACTATGATATTCCCATACAACGGAGTAATCTACAGACATTTAAAAATATTTTTAAAAACACTGTTGTGCATAGAAAGATATTTATCATATGTTGCTAAGTAAAAAAGCAGACTATGAGACATACTAAAATACGGTCCAATTTTTAAAAAATTATTGTGTGTATATATATATGTATGGAGAATAAAGTCTGTAAGAATATACATCAAAACATTAGCAGTATTATGATAATTTCACTTCCTTTTTTATGCCTCTCTGTACTCTGCCCAAATACTTTTTTAAAATTATTTTTTAAATCAGAAAAAGCAACATATCTATTTTCATTTAAAACAAACAGAAGTTTTAAAATAGATGAGGACAGATACAGGATTGAAACCACCCTGGACCAAGCCAGAGCTCTCCCACCTCCCCCGTCCCCAGCTGAGCTGTCTTCTTCTCTATTGGCTGTGTCAGAAGTAGCCTTGCTCCTGCGAGGAGGCAGCAGGAATATCACCTGGCCTGGTGGCCTGGAGGCCTCTTGTCCAGTGCATACCAACCCAGTGTTTCAGCCTCATGGCCCAGGAGTCATCATCTTAATTCTGAAAACAACACCAAGAACCTTTTAGAGAAATGGTCCCAGGGGCAACCCCATGATCCACACCACCCAGGACTCCTTGCTGACAGACACACTGAGAGATGTGTGCACAGTGAGAGGTGGCCCCCAAATATCTGAACTTCCTGGACATTTTGGAATCTATTTCTACTTTTTTGTCCCACCCCTTAGGAAAATGAATTCCTTAAGTTCAGTATTTGATATACAAAGTAGGGCCTCCCTTCATCCAATCCAAAATCATCTCTTTCAAGTTCAAGGGGGTACCCCCTCTAACTCCAGTGTTCTAGGACATAAATTTGTGGTTACTCTACCCATCACATTGTATGCACTTCTTTTATTTTCCCCTTCAGCCTTCATCTTTTCAGACTCAAGAAGCCAGTGATTTTAGTTTGTCCTTATATGGCTTTGCCTTGTTCGCCATCCTTCATTGTTTTATTTCTCCTTCCCTGGACATTTTCCTGTTCCATTTTGTGTTTTTAATGTGCCTCCCGCAGAACATAGCCCCCAATATTCTGGGAATAAGGTACAGTAGCACATATCCAGTAGCTCTAAAATCAGTACTGCAACTTGAAAGCAACTTCTTTCTTAGTGGGTGCAGGCATTTAGAAGTTCAGCTTTTAATGGAAGAAGAGTAGTCATTAAAGAGCTGTGAATACTGATCTGTTTTTTCTTAACTTAGGGATGTATATGTATAGAGAACTTTATATTGTCTGCTATACCAAGATCCAGATGAACCCCAAACTAAGTTTGATTTGGAGGGAAAAACCCCTCAAATCAGTGAAACAAATGTTGATTTTAAATGTAACACACAGGCTGTATGGAATAAGACAGCCCTAATCTCTCAAAGACCAAAGATAAGGCCATCTGACGGCTTCGTAACGTCAGAGACTTTCAGTCATTCCTTTACACATGTGTAAAACCTTCAGACGTTCTTGAGAAAATAACCTTTATTTCAAAAAATAGCTTTGAAGTTTGAAAATCAAAGCAGACCAGCTGTTTCTCAGCACAGAAAGAACCTATCCTAAACTGGGAGAAAGCTAATAAGGATTTCAAAGGGCGGTGATCACTTACTATAATGCCCACAGTACAGGGAGCATGGGAGTGGGGGCGGGGTGGGGGACAAGTTGTTTACTGCACCTAACACATGAACTAGGGAGTGGGCCAAGCCTTTTCCTGTGTTTTCCCGTCTTTCTCTTTCTCTCCGCATCCTGCATGTTGCTTTCTCCTTTCCTCCTTCACCAGCGCCTGGCCTCTTTCTTTCTATTCCCTACCTTTTGTTTTCTTTTCCCAATCTCTCTGTCTCCACCCTCCTCCTCCCCCACATCTTTTTGTTTAACCACTTCATTCCCCAAACTTGGTACAGCATACACCTGGACTATTTTTTATTTTTATTTTTTATTACATCAGTTGAATGGAGTTTTCCTTTCCCTGTACGTATTTTTTTAAGCAAGTGCGGTGAATGTTTTCTGTTTCTTCTGCAAAAACAAACAAAAACTAAACTAAATCAAGCAGCTTTTTACTTGTGTGTGGCCCCAATTGATTTTTTCCCCCTGTGGGTCAGTGGACCTCGATAGAAAAAAGGTCCCCACCCTTGCACTAAAGGGTCTCGCCAATTTAATTCTTCTTCAGAAAAGGAGATGAATAACAGTATGGACAATTAGTTACTGTGGGTGGGAGAAGGAATTTGTCTGGAGGCAATTTTCTTTGGAAAGAGATAGGACGGGCACCAGAGGTTGAAATAGTTCCACTTGTGAAAAATAGAGGGTATGAAATAACTTGGCAGAAAGTTCAGCTGAGAACGGGAACATCTGGGGCTTATTCATGGTTTTTCAGAAGTTTTTGAAGCTTTTTTATTAGCTGGGTTGACCTCAGATTGAGGAGGAGATTTTTCAAATGTTAAACAGTTTTTTTCTTTTGCATTCCTAAAGTCATATTGTGTTCAGCTTGTTAATATCTGCACAGGGGGCCTTCGGCAGAGGCTGCCAGAGCGGCATGCTTTTGGGACATAGTTCCCGATAGCTGGTATTTCCCTTTCTTGTTGAGGATTTGCATGTGTCCCTTTCATCCATGCATACAGCAGATTCCTCCACAAATAATTGCATTTGACATCACAGTTGTTAGAGAAAATGCAGGGGAGGGGGAAAAATCCCCATTTCCCCCACATTGAGACAGCTGGAGGGAGGAAACAGGTTAGACAGGGAAATACATAAACATACCTGGAATGTAGCAGCAGGTAATTCTGTCTGTGTTAGTCATGACAATAACTTGCATATTGGAATATCAATGGCATAGATTCCAAGATGTCTAGGATTTAGAAAAAAAAAACACCACAAATCAACACTTAGCCTCCCACTGAATGTATTTGACGTGGTAAATATTGGCAAACATATTTAATTGGTATCAGTGGAGTATGTTCCAAAGTGCTTTCCCCCCTAATTTTTTTAGAAAAAGATTTTAGAAAATTTATTTGGAAACTCTGGTGGCAGAAACAAGAGCATGCTGCAGGGAAACTCCAAATCTGGCTTGTGATATACTGGCGGCAGTGAGGTGGGGGGATTGCGCCAGAGTGGAAGCTCCTACTACTGAGACCGTCCGAAAGGCAGACTCTCAGAAAAGGAGTGTTTGTCCAGGGCAAGACAGCATTGAGAAAAGCAAAAACTAATTTATCCACCAACGCTATGACCAAAAATAACTTTCTATGTTAAAAATTAACCAGTAATGCCTAAACAGAAGCCCTCATTCTTAATGGTCTACAAAATGTTCTGTTGCTAAAACTCTTGGAGGTAAGTCAGTGATTTGGGTTTTTTTTTTTTTTTCCCCTATTAACTGCCAGGCCTACAAAGCTTTTGTGCAAGCAGAAGAAATTGAACAAATTTCCCTAAATTTGACATTTAAAATATTTTGAGGCCGGGCGCGGTGGCTCACGCCTGTAATCCTAGCACTCTGGGAGGCCGAGGCGGGCAGATCATTCTGAGCTCAGGAGTTCAAGACCAGCCTGAGCAAGAGTGAGACCCTGTCTCTACCAAAAATAGAAAGAAATTAATCGGACAGGTAAAAATATATATAGAAAAAAAATTAGCCAGGCATGGTGGCGCATGCCTGTAGTCCCAGCTACTCGGGAGGCTGAGACAGTGGGATTGCTTGAGCCCAGGAATTTGGGGTTGCTGTGAGCTAGGCTGACGCCACGGCACTCTAGCCAGGGCAAAAGAGTGAGACTCTGTCTCAAAAAAAATAAAAAAAATAAAAAAATAAAATATTTTGGAGTTTTTACGACACAGATGTTCTGTGTTCTCTATTGGGCTTATGGTCTATGCCAGGCTCCTTAATTAACAGCTAGAAGACATACGGACAGTTTCATAAATCAACACATGGTACTTGAGCTCTTATTCTAAATGTTTATTATTGATTCGGCCACTGAGTGCCAGGTACTTGGGTAGGCCCTGAGAGAGGCACAAAGATGAATCAGACACAGTACCACCTTCAAAAAGCCTTTGCCTTCATAAAGGAGACAGACATAGACACAAATAATTACAATACAAGGCAGAATGTGATTGAGATTTTAAAGACAAGTCCAAACAAAGTGTTGTGGGAGCACAGATGAAATGATTAGATTCACCTGTAGGAATTGGGGGAAGAATTCATGGAAGAAATGCCATATGAGATGGTTTCCGGAGGATAAATAGAATTTCAAGAGGGGAGATCGCTCAAGGCTAAGAGAACAGCATGGACAAAGCACCGAGGTATGAAACCACATGGTACATTTGGGGAATGTTGATTAGTGAAGGTGTGTGGAGAGAATTGTGGGAGCTGAGGTTAGGATAGTCAAATGGAAGTATACTGTGGGCAGTTATAAATTGGAGTTAGGAGCCTGATGGAAATGTCTAGACAACAGAATTTTTATTTAAAAGTTGGAACAATATTATTCCCTCCGAGCCAGGTCCCTTAAGGGACAATATTGGAACCCAGCATCTGCTCTTCGAGGGTCCACAGAGAAATTAGAGGCAAGGCATCCAGATACATCTACATTGGGAAAAAAAATGACCTAAGTATTGTGTGATGCAATGTACATGGGCACCAGCCAAGGGTGGATGCAGGAAAGCACAAGATACATTATTGGTAAACTTGGAGGCCAACTTGGAGCCTTTGTATGCTCCCCCCAATTCAAATGTCACACACTTCCGAGACAAATAGCACCACAAACCACAAACAGACTTCATTCATCAACACTAGTGGCTGGGAAGGAAGGGGACAGAGGAGAAAAGGTTGGCAGGCAAGGGAACAAGCAATTCATTTTTAGGCTAGAGAATGAGAAAATTAACTGATCATAAATTCCAGGTAATCGGTTTTTCTCCTGTTTTATCGTGAATAAAGGACCTGTTCACATTTTGAAAGTAACACCTCATAGTACAAAATGGAATAAGCAGGCAGGCCAAATTCCTCCTTTGCTTTTGGAAGGTGTGAGTGAGAATGGGAAGTTTTTCTGACCCACGCATAGACTCCCTAGGGGACAAAAACCCTTCTCATCATGTATGAGCACATAAGAACTCGACACTTCATGCTACATTAAAATTAGATTCAATTAAAATATTTAGTAATGACTCATTTTGAGTGCCAGGTGCTTACACACCCTTATTATTTTGCTTCTAAGAATTTCAGATTTAAAAGATAATTTCAGAGTGAATTAATATTATCTCCAATAGAGTTGCCTCCTGGACGACGTTATGCAAGTCCCCATGGATGGCCTTAGAGGGGAAGTCCTGGGGAAGAGTCTAGTTTGCTACGAATGAACTTCCCTTTGAATCTGGTTGGCTAAGACATCTGCTGCCTTTTAAAGCATTAAGCTTCCCAGTTCATTTCCATCACCCTGTACTACGAGGACCAGTGCACCTGTCTTGTATTGGAGAGGAAATAAATGTGAACATGAGAACAAAATAAGGACAATTGGCTCGTTTCAAGTTTGTGTGAGACTGGAGAACAATTGCTCTTCCCACTATGTTAAGGGAGAAAAAAGGCAGCAGCGTCGGGAAGAAGTGTTAAATTGCGGCTTGTGTTCATATCTACTCCTTGCTATCATGCCTCTAAATCACCCCAAATAATGCCAAGTTCTTACTTAGAAGTAAGTTTTTCAGAGCCTACCTTCTGAATAGTGAGGGGAGATCTGCTGGGGAAGCCATGCAAGTCACCCTCCCCCACCTCAAAGCTGGATCAATGCAACAGCAAAGGGTCAGGGCTCCAGAGGATTCCATTTTGAATAAGATGTGACGCCAAGGTTGCAATGACTTTTGGGCATTAAAGATCCCATGGTACTTCTTAAAGGAGTGTTTGCCCTGACCTCCTTGGCCAAAGTTCACATCTGGTAATTGCATCTGTTGACATTGGCTTCCCTTGTCCTTTCAGCTGCATACAATATTGCCTCTCTCGCATCCTGTCTTAGACTGTTGTATAGTGTTGCTATGTGCTATTAAACAGCAATCGCATTTCACCCAGCGGGGAATGCATGTGGAAACCCTTTGGGAGAAGTGTGCTATAGAAATGTTGGATCGACAGTGTTTTTTCTTTTGTGAGCCAGGAAGTGTAAGTGTAAGAAACAGATCCAAACACTGTTCAGAATTATCGTTAATGTGTACAGCAGAGTAAGCAATGACCATATGCAAGGCCAGGTATGCCAAGGGTCAACAAGGCCCATTAGAGATAGGGAAATGAAAACAGAATGTTTTTTAAAAGTAATTTTGGAGGGTGGCCTATAAGTTCAGAATAACATATAAGGAATTTTGGAGTTTTCTGGAAACTCTAAAATGGGAACATCTGTGCTCCCTCAACACTTTGTTTGGACAAATAGATAGCTTCTATTTGTATGGATCTTTGCAGTTTACAAAGTGTTTTTTATATACACATACACATTGAGTTCTCATAACCCTGTGAGATACATATAACTGTTATCCTAATTTTACAGCATAGGAAACTAGGGATTAGAGAGGTTCAGGGATCTGCCTAAGGTCTCACTTCTAGCTAGTAAAATATGAATCCAGGTCTTCTGACTCCAAATTCTTTACTCTTTTCAGCACACCATAACTTGATGAGTGTGTTGGTTGTAGTTTGATGAATGGAGTATGGGTCTGTCATATCTTCTTATGTATGCATATTTTAAACATTGAGTGACTAGAACTCTTGGGAATTCTAGAAAGCCCAGTTGTTTTTTGAGACCTGAAGGTTAGGACCAAAATTTCGAAATGTTAACTGTTTTAAAAAAATGGAAACCTTCCCAAAATAGACTTCCCCACCTTGCCATATGATTGAGTTGTATTGTAGATGGAGGTGCTTTAAGTTGTCACTCTTTTTAACCACTTCTGGCTTGGTTCTGGCCCAGAGATCTCCAGGACTCACAGCATAACTCAAATAAGTGTTCTCTTGCTGGTCCATTTTCACTTTCTTGTCACTTCTGTGTTGTTGGATAAATAACAGTGTTTTGCATGGGTAAAAGAGTGAGTGTATGTTGGGAATGACTAATTCTACAGAGTGGGTAGTTTACTCATCTCATGGGATCTATATGTTCCAGTACAGATAGATCGTTATCAAATATTGACTGTGGGAGCCATGAGGATGTAATTAAGTGAGAGGTAGAGAAAAAAGCGCAAGCGTACTACAGAAGAAAGAAATATAAACTGAGCAAAGACACAGTTGCTGGAGGACAAGGCAAAATATCACAAAAATTGAGAAAAACAAGAGACATGGGGATGAAAAAGATTTCGGAAGAATAGTAAGTAAGTTTTTTAAAGTGTCAACTTGAGCGTCATGTAGCTACTGTGTCTCCTGGTGGATGTCATGATTACAGGTGATTGAATGATAGGATAGTGAAGGAGTCTGGTAAAACACTGCTGGCTAAAAGATAGTTAGCTTCCTACTGGGTTTTGCCTCCAAGGGCAGGTATTTTAATCCAAGCTTGAGTTCCTCACTTGTCACATTGCTTAGCATAATCTCTCCTTTTTGAAAAGATATTTTAATTACTTTATTGAGGCATAATTTACATTTCATAAAATTCACCCATTATAAATGTACAAAGAGTTTTACTGAATTTATGCAGTTGTGGAACCATCACTCCAACCCAATTTGGAATATTTCCATCACCCCAACAAGTTCCCCCATGCTTGTTTTTGGTTACTCTCTGTTCTCACCCCAGTCCCAGACAAAGGCTAATCTACTTTCTGTCCACATAGATTTGTCTTTTTTAAATATTTCATATAAATGGAATTATATAAGATGTAGTCTTTTGTGTCTGGCTTCTATCATTCAGCATAATGTTTCTGAAGTTAATCTGTGTTATAGTATGTATCGGTACTTTGTTCCTTTCTATTGCTGAGTAGTATCCCATTGTATCACTATAACACATTGTTTTTATTCATTTACCAGTTTGTGGACATTTGGATTGTTTTCTATTTGGGCTACTATAAATAATGCTGCTATGAACATTCACATATAAATCTGTGTAGACATGTTTTCACTTATCTTGGGTAGATACCCAGGAGTGTAATGGCTGGGTTATATATGTTTAACTTTTTGAGACATTGCTAAACTATTTTCCAAAGTGGCTGTGCCATTTTATTAATACAGTCCCACCAGCAATGTATGAGGGTTCTAATTCATCTACATCCTATTCTACACTTGTTATTGTCACTTGTTGATTATAGACTTTCTAGTAGGTGTATAGTGGTATCTCATCGTGGTTTTAATTTGCATTTCCCTAGTGAGTGATAATGTTAAGCGTCTCTTCATGTGCTTATTGGCCACTTGCATATATTTCTTGATGAAATGTCTATTCAGATAGTTTTTACAAATATTTTAGAGTTTAAATAGAAGGAGAGAAGTTAGAAAGAACGTGACTATGCCAGGAGATTTTTTTGCACTCCCCCTTTCTAAGTATTCATCAACCTATTTATTTTTGTAGTTAGTTTTGGGGGTTTTGTTTTATTTGTTTTGTTTTGAACAAGTAAAAAACTGATAAGGTCCATAGTAATTCACTGAGCTAAAGAGAATTTCTAAGGACACTGATCATCTTCTAAGTGGAGTAGGACTAGAGTTTCTCTGCTCCAGAGCAGAGGTAAAGTTACCTTAAACTGCTCTGGGTGAGATGTTACAATGTACTTTCATATGTATTATCTCATTGACTCTTCACAATTGCACCATGAGGGATGTACTTTTATTGTCAGCTCTTTACAGGTGAGACTCTGATTGGGTAAGTGACTTGTTCAAGGATAATCAGTAGAGTGGTAGAGCTGACTCTTGACCCCAGATCTCCAACTCCTCTACTCTTTTCACTATAACAGGCAGTCACACGTAAAGTCCACTTTAGTTTCATGGATCAGAACTCTGCCAAAGCCCAGACCAGCACCTTCAGGATATCACATGTGGGAATGGCTGCTAGGCAAACTTTCAGGAAGCGTTTCCTCCCTTACCTGATTGGTTTTGCCCATTTTCCCTAGGCCCAGATGTCTGGATCTCTGTGTTACGGACAACCTGATTGTAATCTGGAAACAATGAGGACTCAAAACATCTGTTGAGAGAAGGAAATCTAACAGATGAGATGGCCTGTTTTGATTGGAGATTATTTTAAGAACAAATCAGTTCACATCAAACCAACCAAACAATGTTTAATTGACAAAATGCTAAGTTGTAGGTCAAAATATTGTCAAAAAATTTAAATGGAGAAATGAGAATACTGATGTATTTATTATTAGAGAAATGATTTTTAATATATCTGTGGTCCCTAAGGTTTTAAGAAAGTTTTACTGGTATGTGTGGGGGTGGGTAGGTAAGTAACACTTCTGTGTCATTCAGGGGCACATTTTAAAACGTATTGTGAAGGGCTGGGCACGGTGGCTCACGCCTGTAATCCTAGCACTCTGGGAGGCCGAGGTGGGCGGATCGTTCTGAGCTCAGGAGTTCGAGACCAGCCTGAGCAAGAGCGAGACCCCATCTCTACCAAAAATAGAAAGAAAAGTAATTGGACAGCTAAAAATATATATATAGAAAAAATCAGCCGGGCATGGTGGTGCATGCCTGTAGTCCCAGCTACTCGGGAGGCTGAGACAGTAGGATTGCTTGAGCCCAGGAGTTTGAGGTTGCTGTGAGCTAGGCTGATGCCACGGCACTCGCCCCAGGCAAGAGAGTGAGACTCTGTCTCAAAAAAAAAAAAAAAAAAAAACAACAAAAAAAAAAACGTATTGTGAGTTTGGCCTCATAAATCATTGAAAATACGTGAGAATTTCAGTATTGAATATGTATATGATAGCTCCCAAACTGCCTTATATATTCAGATACAGCGTGCACACATGCTTGCATGCATGCATGCGCACACACACACACATACTTTGTTAGATGACATGCTTTGGTTGGGGTAGAAAATATGGTTGTTATTACTGGGGCATACGAGAGAAATATAAAACACAGTCCTTCCCCTAAAAAGCTTGCAAGGCATAGGGCCTTGAATATCCACACAGAGAGAACAATTAGAAAATAATATAAGGCAGAACCTAAGCAACTATTAACTTGAGCACAAGAACAATAAGAATTTTAAGAAGAAAGCGATCACTGGAAGCTGAGTGCTATAGCCAAAGCAACTAACATAGTACTGGGCTATCTATTTATTCATCCATCATCATTCATCCTAAACTTTTAAAATTATATATGTTCACTGGAGAAATCTAGAAAGTATAGAGAAGTAAAAATAAATTAATCCACCCCTAATCCTACTACCAAGAGATAACCACTGTTTGAGCACATACTTACTGTATATTGTATTGCTTTTAAAGTAATTAGTAGGTATTAATTGTTTTTAAAATAAACAAAAACTTCTCTATTCTGAAAAGCAATCATTATCACTTATTTGCCCTGGCAGTATGTTCTAAAGTATGTTCCACAGAACTTTTATTGGTGTGATTTTTCTTAAAAAGTATTCTTCCAACAAGCACATGAAAAACGCACATCATCATTAATCATAAAGAAATGCAAATTAAAACCACAATGAGATACCACTTCACACCCATTAGAATGGCTACTATTAAAAAATCAGAAAATAGACAAGCCTGAGCAAGAGTAAGACCCCCTCTCTACAAAAAATACAAAAATTAGCCAGGCATGGCTGTAGTCCCAGCTACTTGGGAGGCTGAAGCCTGAGCCCAGGAGTTTGAGGTTGTGGTGAGTGATAATGGCATCACTGCACTCTAGCCAGGGTGACAGAGCAAGACTCTGTCTCCAAAAATAAATAAATAAATAAATAAATAAATAAATAAATACAGTAAAAATAAAAAAACGGAAAATAAAAGTGTTGACGAGGATGTAGAAAAATTGAAACCCTTGTGGACTATTAGCGGGAATGTAAAATGGTGCAGCTGCTATGAAAAACAGTATGGTGGTTCCTCAAAAAATTAAAAACAGAATTACCATATGATGTATCAATCCCACTTCTGGGTATATATTCAAAAGAAATAAGATCAGGGCCTGCAAGAGATATTTATACACCCATGTTATAGCAGCATTATTCATAATAGCCAAAAAGGTGGAAGTTACCCAAATGTCCATCAACAGATGAATGGATAAAAAAAACGTGGTATAGACATACAATGGAGTATTATTCAGCCTTAAAAAGAAGGAAATCCTGTCACTTGCTATAACATGGATGAACCTGGAAGATATTATACTAAGCTAAATAAGTCCACCACAAAAGGACAAATATTGTATGACTCTACTTATATGAGATATCTAGAGTAGTCAAACTCATTGAGACAGAAAGCAGAATGGTAGTTGCCAGGGACCGTGCATGGGGAGGGAGAAATGGGGAATTGTTGTTTAATAGGTACAGAGTTTTAGTTTTGCAAAATGTAAACGTTCTGGAGGTTGGTTGCATAGCAATACAAATACACTTAACACTACCGAACTGTACACTTAAAAATGGTTAAGATGACAAATTTCATATGTATTTTGCCACAATTAAAAATTTTTAAAATGTGTTCCATATGCTCAAGTAAGGAAACAGCGGACTAAACAAAATTAATTTAGTTGTTTATAGCAGTACTTCTCAGAATCTTTAATATACTAATGTGTATTGTAACTTTCCAAGAAGAGATACCGTGTAATGTGATTTCCAAATTTATCTGACAGTGGATCTCTTTTTCCAATATGTTATGTATGGGACTAGAAAGTGTATTAAGGAATGCACTTTAGGAAATATTACTATAAAGTATTGGTGATGCCTCTCTAAGAGACATTTGATTTCAAGGAGACACCTGGAATGATCAATGTTTATCCCAAAGGAATGTGTCCCTAGAGATAGAATGTCAAGTCTTGTAAGTGCCTAAGAATGAAAAGGTTTGGGGCACAAGGCCACCCAGCACCTCTCAGATCTCTGCTTGTCGACAGCCAACGATTTGGTCTGCTTACAAGGTCAGCCCAGCATTTTGGCAATTGAGAGAGGGGACCATCAAATTTAGAAACTACTCTTAGGAGGGAACAATCTTCAGTGTCTGGTTTTAGAATTTCAGGATTTCATTAAGGTATCCAGTCATTCCAGTACAGATAGCAGGCATTTTCGAGCAAGAACTTTAATGCTGTACTGGAAACTTTGGATGGACAGAATTCAAGTCAAGGGAAAGATCATTTTCTGGGTTGAATATCTTCATGTGTAATTCAAAACGAGAGGTTGCTAGTAGGTTTAAATGTACTGTAGTTGAGTTAAAGGAGGATGTCATGGTTAAAAGCCAAGAATTTCCTCTAGGAGCAGGTGAAAAAACAGCTGACATTCCCAATTGTTTTTTTAAGTGTTTAAAATGACTTTTCCAGACCCGAAGCCTGTAAGCATTTTATTAACATTTGATTAGCAATTATTCCTTACTGTGTTGAACCTGAAATTAGGATCAGGTTTCCTTACATTGCCGCAAAATGCCCCAGATAACTCTTTTTTCACAAAGAGTCATTCCATAATAATTTCCCCTTTCCGTCTCCTTAGCAGTCTTAAAGAATCATAGATTGTCAGAGCTGGGAAAGACTTAGAGCCCATATAGTCCAACTCCCTTCTTGCACATATGTGGAAACCAGGACCCAGAGGGGATAAAAGATTTTCTCAAGACCCAAAGAGTGGCACAGCTGAGAACACCTGACTGCTTGTATAGTGCTCTTTCTAATACACTTTTACCTCATTAAATGATGATCCACGGAGGCCCAATATATCTATGACTCCAGGTCAAATTCGTTTATGATTTATTGGACAAATCAGTAATGGGGGCTTTATTTGAATGCCAGAATGTGGTTTCTCATAGGTAATACAATTTGTAGACTGAGCATGAAATTTGAAACCTGAAATAAATTAGTGTTCACAGCATGTGAGAATGTATGGTCAACTGTAATGTAACATTTTGTTTTATGCATAAACATATAGCAATTAGGTCAGATATATCCACTGGAATTACTTGGTGGCTTTGATTTGTGTGGACACCCATAGCAGATTTTAAAGGGAATTTTTATTGTGAGTCATCTGGCTTTATAGGTACTCTGTATGATATACCCTATTTGTAAGTGATACACAGACTATGAAGCTAAATTAAAACCAGGAAATAGTTGATAGGAAAGGTCAGCTAGAATATAATAGACACAAAATGTATGTTGCTTAAAATACACAAAATTTGGTAATGTTTATAATCACTTGCTAATGAACATATTGGTGTATATGTTTTTAAGGCCACATGCCATTAACCAGCTTTGAGTCCATCAGCCAATTAGGATGACAGTTCCAATGTCAATCAGTGGTTTATTTCATGGTTCTTTTCAGGGATTCTTACCACATTAGAATAGTTAGAATTCGGACATGGTTTTTTTTAATTTCAAAATATTAAGGGGGTACAAATGTTTTAGGTTACATGGATCATTTTTGTAATGCTTAAGTACTGGCTATAGGTGTGCCTGTCACCCAAATAGTGTTCATAGTACCCATTAGGTTGGTTTATTCTCCTCCCTTCATTTCCCCTTCCCCCTGGTTGCTTTCCAGTGAGTTTTACTTCCCTCTGTGCACTTGTGTGCTCATCAGTTAGTTCCAATTTAATAGTGAGTACACGTGGTGTTTGTTTTTCCATTCTTGCGATACTTCACTTAGGAGGATGGTCTCCAGTTCCATCCAGATTGTTGCAAAAGGTATTAATTCATCTTTTTTATGGCTGAGTAGTAGTCCCTGGTGTACAAATGCCACATTTTATTAATCCACTCATGAACTGATGGGCACTTGGATTGATTCAACATCTTTGCTATTGTGAATTATGGTGCAATAAACATATGAGTGCAGGTGTCTTTTTGATGAAAAGTCTTCTTTTCCTTTGGGTAGATACCCAGTAGTGGGATTACTGGATCAAATGGTAGGTCTAGTTTAGTTCTTTGAGGAATCTCCATACTGTTTTTTGATAGTTGCTTGGGAGAAGCCATCAACTAAATAAACCACCCCACTGGTTTATGAATGCAAATGCTGAGAGAGGTAGAGCCTAGTTATCTTGGGACAGCTAAACAACGATCTCCAAATGGAGAGGTTATAAACAATAATAAGAAAAACAAGAGTGGATTTAAGGGTTGTTAAAATGCTTAAACCATCAACACTAAAAGTCAAACTGCTTAAGACATATTTGCCCTCTGTCCTGGACTCCTCACGTGATGTCAAAGAGTAATGCAAACAGAAAGCCTAGTAGGTAGCTCTTTGTAAAGAGAATTAATGACTTGGTAAATGCAGTATTTGGAGTAAACATTGTACCCCATTTCCCAGAGGGCTCTGCATTTATTCAGGTGCTAAAACTTGTCATATCAGAACTAGCTATACTGCTTCTTCTTGATGGCTCTTCTCCTTGTATAACTCACTTTCCATGGGTTAAATGAGTACTGAAAGCAAATCTGTGAAAAATTCTTTTGGAAGATTGAGACAACTGAGACTTAGGTGTAATAAGATAACTGATGTGCTGCCATAATAATTTTCAGGCAAGTTGAAGTAGAAAAATAAGAAAAAAGTTTCCTCTTTAAAATTATCTTACAAAAATATCTTCTCACAGGGGGGACACCAAGTCATATCTATAAAAAGTAGAGTTTTTCAATGACTTCTTTAACACCAAACAATAGGAAATTTAGTTTTGAATTTGAGGTTGCAGATTCTTCTTAATTGGTCAGTTCCCTTTTTGTTTTTTTTAATTGAGATAAAATACATGTACCATAAAATTTACCCTTTTAAAATGTACAATTCAGTGGTTGTGTATTGGTATATTGACCGAGTTTTACAACCATCACCACAATCTAAATCCACATTATTTGAATCATCCCAAAAAGAAACCCCATAAATCCCCTTCCTGTCGGCCCCTGAAAACCCCTAATCTACTTTATGTTTCTATAGAATAGCCTATTCTGGACATTTCACGTAAATGGCATCATATAATATGTGATTTTTTATGTCTGGCTTCCTTGCATAATATTTTCGAGGTTCATCCATGTTGTAGCATGTGTCAATACTTCATTACTTTTTATAGCTGAAGAATATTACATTGTACGGAAATAACACATTTTGTTTATCCATTCATTTGTTGATGGACATTTTGGCTATTTCCATCTTTTGGTTATTGTGAATAATGCTACTATGAACATTGGTATACAAGTATCTGTTTGAGTACCTGCTTTCAGTTCTTTAGGGTTTATACCTAGGAGTGGAATTGCTGGATCATATGATAATTTTATGTTTATCAGACTGAAAAACACCAAACAGTTTTCCACAGTTAGCTGCACCATTTTACATTCCCACGAGCATTGTGTGGATTCTACTTTCACCACATCCTCTCTAGCACTCATTATTTTCCATTTAAAAAAATATTATTACAGTCTTCTTGATGGTTGTGAAGTAGTATCTCATCGAGGATTCGATTTGCATTTCATTAATGACTCATGATGTCAAGCATCTTTTCATTGCCTATTTCTGTATCTTCTTTGGAGAAATGTTTATTTAGATCCTTTGTCCATTTTTAAAATTGGTTTGTCTTTTTATTTTTGACTTGTGTTTTTTAGATATTCTGCATACAAGACCCTTTTCAGATATGTGGTTTGCAAAAATTCTCTCCCATTCTGTGGGTTATCTTTTCACTTTGTGACGGCCTCTTTGGATATACAAAAGTTTTTAATTTTGATAAAATCCAATTTTTTGTTGTTGTCATTTGAGTTTTGCCTAAACCAAGTTCACAAACATTTACCCCTATGTCTCAAAAGTTTTATAGTTTTTACTCTTACGTTTTGGCCTTTGGTCCATTTTGAGTTTATTTTTGTATATGATATGAGATAGGAATCCAAATTCATTCTTTCGCATGTGGATATCCAGGTTTCCCACCATTATTTGCTAAAAAGAGTATTTTTTTCTCCATTAATTTGTATTGACGCCTTGTGAAAAATCAGTTGACCGTAAATGTAAGGGTTTATTTCTGTACCCTCATTTCTATTCCATTGATCTATATGTCTATCATTGTTCCGGTACCTCACTGTCTTAGTTACAGTACATTTATATTAAGTTTTAAAATATTGAATTGTGAGGCCTCTGACATTTTTCTTTTTCTTTTCAAGATTGTTTTGGCTATTCTGGGTCCCTTGTAATTTCATAGGGAATCAGCTTGTCAATTTCAAAAACAAAACAAACCAGAAGACAGTTGGAATTCTGATAGGGATTGCATTGAATCTGTAGACCAATATGGAGAGTGTTTCCATCATAATACTAAGGCTAATCCATGAATATGGTCTTTTTATTTAGTCTGTTCTTTTTAAATTTCTTTTGATGATGTTTTGTAATTTTCAGTGTACAAGTCTCATATTTTTTTGTTAATTTCTAAGTCTTTTATTATTTTTGATGCTATTGTAAATAGAATTATTTTATTGATTTCAATTTCAGAGTGTTCATTATTGGTACATATAAATACAATTTATTTTTTTATCGATCTTGTATTCTACAATCTTGCTGAACTTATTAGCTCTGACGCTTTTTTTCTGGATGCCTTAGGATTTTCTATATACAAAGTCATGTCATTTGTGAATATAATTTTATTTCTTCCTTCCAATCTGGATGACTTTTACTGCCTAATTACTTTGGCTAGAACCTCCAATACAATGTTGAATAGAAATGGTGAGAGCAGACATCTTTTTCTTGTTCCTCGCCTAAAGGAGAAAGCTTTCAGTTTTTCCCTATTAAGTATGATGATAACTGTAGGTTCCTGGCAGATGCTGTTTATCAGGTTGAGGCAGTTCCCTTCTATTTCTAGTTTCTTGAGCTTTTTTCTTTATCATGAAAGGCTGTTGGATTTTGTCAAATACTTTTTCTGCATCTATTGTGATGATCATGTTTTTGTCCTTTATTAATTTATACTAATATAATGATTTATATTATACATTATATTTATATTAATATGTAGTATACATTGGTTGATTTTATATTCAACCAACCTTACATTCCTGGAATAAATGCCGGTTGGTCATGGTGTATAATCCTTTTTATTTGTTGCTGGATTCAGTTTGCTAGTATTTTTTTAAGGATCTTTGTGTCTTTATTTACAACAGATATTGATCTGTGGTTTTCATTTCTTGTAATACCTTTGCCTGATTTTAGTGTCAGGGTAATACTGGCTCAATAGAATGAGTTGGGAATTGTTCCTTCCTCTTCTGCTGTTTGGAAGTTTTGTGAAGCATTGGTATTGATTATTGTTCAATATTTGGTTATATTTGCTAGTGAAACTACCTGTTCCTGGGCTTTTCTTTGCAAGAAGTTTTTGATTACTAATTCAGTCTTTTACTTGTTATAGATCTATTTGGATTTTCTATTTTTTCATGAGTTTCATTAGTTTGTGTAGAAATTTGTCTATATCATTTAAGCTATCTAATTTGGTATGCAATGTTAATAGTATTCCAATATAACCCTCTATAGTTCTATAAGGTCAGTAGGAATGTGCCCTCTTTCATTCTTATTTATTTATTTATTTATTTGAGACAGGGTCTCACTCTGTTGCCCAGGCTAGAGTGCAGTAGCATCATCATAGCTTGCTACAACCTCAAATTCCTGGGCTCACATGATCCTCCTGCCTCAGCCTCCTGAGTAGCTGGGACTACAAGTGTGTACCACCACACCTGGCTAATTTTTTTTATTTTTTGTAGAGAGGGGTTTGGTATTGCCCAAACTGATCTCGAACTCCTGGCCTGAAGTGATCCTCTGGCCTCGGCCTCCAAAAGTGCTAGAATTACAAGCATGAGCCACTGTGCCCAGCCTCTTTCATTCTTATTATAGTAATTTGAGTCTTCTGTCTTTGCTTCTTGTTCAGTCTAGCTAATGGTTTATCAATTATGGTGATTTTTTTTTCAAAGAACTAACTTTTGGTTCTGTGAATTTTCTCTATTTTTAAAATTTCTAATTTCATTAATCTGTGCTCTAATTTTTATGATTTACTTTCTTTTCCTTGCTTTGGGCTATTTTGCTCTTTTCTTTCTAGTTTCTTAAGACAGAAGGCTAAGTTATCGGTTTCAGATCTTTTCTCTCTTTTAATATAGGTCATTACATCCTTAAATTTCCCTCTGGGCACTGCTTTTTCCACATCCCATAAATAGTGGTATGTTGTGTTTATGTTTTCGTTCTCTCAAAGTATTTTCTAATGTTCCTTTTGATTTCTTCTTTGACTCATTGTTTACTTATGAATGTTATCTAATTTTCACATACTTGTGAATTTCCCAAATGTCCTTTCATTACTGATTTCTAATTTCATTTCATTGAGATCTGGGAACATAATTTTATGATTCTAAACATTTTTAAATTATCAAGACTTGTTTTAGGCTGGGTGCGGTGGCTCACGCCTGTAATCCTAGCACTCTGGGAGGCCGAGGCGGGCGGATCATTTGAGCTCAGGAGTTCGAGACCAGCCTGAGCAAGAGCGAGACCCCGTCTCTACCAAAAGTAGAAAGAAATTAATTGGACAGCTAAAAATATATATAGAAAAAATTAGCCGGGCATGGTGGCGCATGCCTGTAGTCCCAGCTACTCGGCAGGCTAAGGCAGAAGGATCGCTTGAGCCCAGGAGTTTGAGGTTGCTGTGAGCTAGGCTGACGCCAGGGCACTCGCCCCAGGCAAGAGAGTGAGACTCTGTCTCAAAAAAAAAAAAAAAGACTTGTTTTATGGCCTACCACCTGTTCTATCCTTAAGAATGTTCCATGTGCACTCGAGAGAATATATATTCTGCTATTATTGGTTGGAGTCTTCTAGAGATGTCTGTTAGGTCTAGTTGGTGTAAGTGTTGTTTAAATCTTCTATTTCCTAATGATCTGCTGTCTAGCTGTTCTATCCATTATTGAAAATGGGGCATCGAAGTCTCCACTTTGTCTATTTTTCCTTCCAATTCTCAGTTTTTGCTTAATATCTTTCCAAGCTCTGTTATAGGTGCATATATGCTTCTAATTGTCAATTCTTAGTGTGTTGACCCTTAATCATTAAAAGTCACCTTCTTTGTCGATAGTGACAGTTTTTGTCTTAAAATATATTTTGTCTGATATTAATAAAGACACTCCAGCTCTTTTTTGGTGACTGCGTGGTGTATTTTTGCATCTTTTTTCTTTCTATCTATTTTTGTCTTTGTGTGTGAAATGTATCTCTTGTAGATAAGCATATAATTGGGGCCTATTTTCTCTTTTTATCCATTCTGCCAATCTGGGTCTTTAAGGAGTTTAGTCCTACATTTAATGTCATTACTAATAAGATAGGATTTATATCTGTCATTGTCCTGTTTGTTTTCTATATGTCTTCTGTGCTTTTTTTACCCTCTATTGCTATTCTATTCAATTTTTGTTAAATAGATATTTTCTAGTTTATCATTTAATTCTTTTGTCATTTATTTTATTTTATTTTTTGTTGTCATTTTCTTAGTGGTTGCCCTGGGGATTATGATTAACATTTAAATTTTTGACAATTTAGTTTGGATTATTACCAACTTAATTTCAGTAGTATACAAAAATGTTACTTACTATATAGTTTTGTTCCCTCCCTCCTCCTTTGTGTTGTTATCATACAATTTAAATCTTTATGTATTATAAGCCCATCCACACATATTTATAATTATTGCAGTTATCCTTTAAAA
>RJWJ010013461.1:0-39825 GCA_004363605.1 Indri indri | reverse complement strand
TGTTTATAATCCCATTAATGAAATGAATATATACAATTTTTTTCGGCACCCTCAATGGTCCCTCTGTCCTCTCTTTGTCAATATACAAAGATAATCACTATTAAGACATTGACCAAATAGACATTTTGTCTATTTTTGAACTTCATATAAATGGAATTCCATAATGTATAGAATCTTGGATCTGCCTTATTCCACTCATATGTCTGGTTTTGCATATATCAGTAGTTTGGCTTTTTTCATTCTTTTTAAACATATTCCATTGTATAAAAGTATGATATGGCTGGGCGCGGTGGCTCACGTCTATAATCCTAGCACTCTGGGAGGCTGAGGCGGGAGGATTGCTTGAGCTCAGGAGTTCGAGACCGGCCTGAGCAAGAGCAAGACCCTGTCTCTATTATAAATAGAAAGAAATTAGTCAAACAACTAAAAATAGAAAAAATTAGCCAGGCACTGTGGCGTGTGCCTGTACTCCCAGCTATCCAGGAGGCTGAGGCAGGAGGATCGCTTGAGACCAGGGATTTGAGGTTGCTGTGAGCTAGGCCGATGTCACGGCACTCTAGCCTAGGCAAGAGAGTGAGACTCTGTCTCAAAAAAAAAGAAAGTGTGATATATTTGCCCTTTCTACTTTCGACCAACATTTGGGTTATATCTAGTTTTAAGCTATTACAAATGAAGTTATGAACATTCTTGTACTTCCCTCTTTTTTTTTTTTTTGGTAGACATGTGTCCTCAATTCCATTGGCTATTTTTCCAGAAGTGAAATTTCTGGGACACAGAGTATAGTATGTTTAGCTTAAGGTAAAGTCTGTAAAATACTTTTCCAAATGGTTATACCAATTTATCCTCCCACCAGCAATTTAAGAGGTTTTCAGTTTCTTGCTGACATTTGGTATTTTCAGTCACTTTTTGATAAGTTTTAATTTGACTAGAATTTTAAACACATAGAAGAGTTGCAAGAATTACCCAGACATCCAGGAACTGGTCTGCACTTATGGCTAGAATTAAGTAGTTTGGAGCTGGTCTGCTGCTCACAGCTAGGCTGTGTTCTCCTATTAGACAGAAACAATCTCACAGAACACCAACATCAGACAAGGTCACTCTGAGACCATAATAAAGTGAGAAAAAGCAAGACCACTTCATAATTTGGTTTAAGCAGAGATCAAAACAAGGTCACTGTGCAATTCACAAAATACCAAACATCCCTTTTCCTGGCTAATATGAATGACTGTTGCTTCTTTCCCAATTACTTTATCCTCACTCTAGTCTGCTCCCTATAGGAATAAGATTTATTAAGATACCCAATTACTGAATGCTCTTACTTCCTGACAAAGCAAAATCCCACTACTTTAAATCCTCCCCAAATTCACCCAAAGACCAAATACTTTAACAAGTCTCTTCTTTTTCTTTTTTTAATTTCAGCACATTATGGGAGTAAAAATGTTCAGATTACATGTATTGCAGCACAAGTCTTTTCTAATACCTGCGCACAGAGACGGCCTGCAGGCCCCACTGGTGAGCATTCTTCCTGCTGCAGCAAATAATAGACCCAATTTGTTCAACTACAGGTGTGTTCCTGATGGTCTTTGGCTAGAGGACATTAACAGCAGATATTAATGGAGTAAAATGCAATGAAAAAACAGAAAATATCTACAAAGCTTAAAACTAGTTCTTTGAAAAATAAAAGTAATTGAATAAACACATTTTTGGACTGATTCTAAGAAAGACAAACTGAAGTAAAACATACACAATATTAGAAAGGAAAAAAAAGGAACACATTATAACTACAGATACAGGAGGGAATTTTTTTTAAATATTCACCTGGAAATCAACAAGCCATGCATGAGGTATCCACCCCCAAGACCAAAACACCTCCTGCCAGGCTGCACATCCAACACTGGGGATCAAATTTGAGATTTGAAGGGGCCAAACATCCAAACCATATCACGTACACATATTAACTTAAAGACTGGGAAACAACAAGGAAAGCTATTTATCATAATTTATGAGGTTATTATGTGATTAAAATAAAAAGGCCAGAAGTAAAAATATTAAAGCTCAATATCACAATACAAAAATCAAATTGAATACAAAAAGGAACTGCGACAGTATATAAAAATCAGTCTATCTTGCTAAAGAAAATGTATCTCAGGCGTGGAAGATTCAGCAACAGTGTAATATGTAACATTATGAGATTATTGGAGAGAAGAGTTATATGTAGTCATTTGATAATCACACTCATTTATGATTTTAAAAGTTCTTAGCAAACTAGAGATAAATAGGAACTTGCACCTGATAAAGGACATTTATCAAGAACCATGTGTGGTGAAAATTTAGAAGTATTCTCATTAAAATCTGGAACAAGGCAAGGGTACCTGTTATTACTGCTTGGTTCAATATCATCTTGGAAATCTTGCCAATGCAATAACATTAAAAATAAAGCTTCTGGTATGTTTGTGTCATCTGCTCAGTACTGAATATTCCTTCTTCTCCTCCTAAAATCATTCAAATCAAAAAGGGGGCAACAATGAAGACAAACATCCACAAAAACATCTCTCTCATGAAATTAAGAGACAAAAAAAAAAAAAATCCTGCAAGCTCAAATTACAGATGCACCAAGAGCAACTGCTTTCAGCAGAACTGGGACAGGAAACCATAAGAGTAGGGTAAAGATGTAAAGAACAGGGAGGTCATCTGTCAATACTGGCAGATGTGCAAATACTCAGATATCTAGAACTGTTATATTTTCATTGTGAATTTATTGTAGTCTTTCCCATCTTAAAGTGAACCCTTCTTTGTCAAGTATAGTGCTTCCTTTGGTATGAAAATCCAACTTGTCACAACTTCTGTTTTTCATTTATGTTTTTACCCTTTTAGTCAGAATGATGTTTTACTTTTGATGCAATCTGTAATTTTATAAATGGTAAATGAAGCACTTTTATACTTACCAGTATGACAGATACACAGGCATATTTCATCATATTACTCTACCTTATTTTTATTATATATGCACAGTAGGAATTTTAACAGTACAGAACACACAGTTAAACACTAAGAACAAATGAATTAGTCTTCCTGGGTCTGCAATAACAAACACCACAGTTTGGGTGGCTAAAACAACAGAAATTCATTTTCTCACAGTCCTAGAGTCTAGAAGTCCAAGATCAAAGTGTCAGCAGGTTTGCTATTTTCTGAGGCCTCTCTCCTTGGCTTGCAGATGGCTGCCTTCTCGTGGTGTCCTCACATGGCCTTTGCTCCGTGTGTGCACATGTTTCTGGTGTCTCTTCTTGGGTCCAAACTTCCTCTTCTCAAAAGGACTCAAGCCAGATTGGATTAAGGCCCACCCTAAAGAGCTCACGTTAACTTAATCACACCTTTAAACACCCTGTCTCTAAATACTGTTACATTCCCAGGTGCTGGAGGTTAGGACTTCAACATATGAATTTTGGGAAGACACAATTCAGCCCATAACACAATAATTTTGTTGACTAAAATTGGGTAGAGAAAGCTATGGAGAAAAGAGAGGAGGAAGAAGTTATAGGAAAATTTGTGTGATGCTCATAGTAGGTATCAATAGATACTGCTTGAAAAAAAGAAGGTTCTAAGGGTATTACATAAAATTCTTTTTATAAAGGCAGTCACTAGAATAAAAAATCATAAAACTACAATTTTAAAAATAGCAGACTCTATAGTGAAAGTATATATAAACACAATGTTCATATTTACATTTTATTTTGTCACCTTTATGTTAGAGCTTGTTTTCGTCCTAGTTCTATTTTTAAATACATATATTCAATGTTCATCTCAGTCCTTTTGTTGAAGTTTCCCTGATCATCTTTCAGTTGGGTGAATCTTGTTCTCTGGAAGATGCTTCAGTAAGACCTAATGCCCTTGAATTTTCAGAATGTTTGCCTATAGCCTTGGCACTTGAAAAACAGTTCAGGTGAATTTAAAATCCTTGGTTCAAACTTTCTTTCCTGAATTGTTGAATAGACCTGATTCCATTTCTATTAGCATTGACTTCAGCTGTGCCAATTTGACTTTCTTTCCCTTAGAAATGACACAATGTTTTTCGTCCAAATGCCCAGTTTGCTACTAGTATAAGTAGGATATGTCTAGTGTTTGTAGGATATGTATTAATATGATAAATCTACTAACTAATGTTAGCAGTCTTGATATTGATCATTCTGGGACAGTTTTCTCAGATCTTGGATACAGCTTTTAATGTACAGATTCAAATCTTACTTCAAGAACACTTTCTAACTTTTGTTCTACTCCATTCTTTTGCTTTCCCTCTGATTGGAGGAACTCAAATTATTCATATTTTGAATCATTTTCTACTGTCTTTTGTAACTTTCACTTTCTCTCTCTTCTAAAAATAGTTCTGCTTGTTTCTCTTTCTATTGTTTCTCTTTTACTTTTCCAAAGTTTATACTCTCTGTGTCTTACTGTACTTTCTGTGGTGTCTATTTTCCCTTATGCTCCTTGTAATTTAGTCTTTGTTTATGAAATGATTCCATCTGTTTCTCTTATTTCTGTCCTAAATTTTACTAGTTACCACTTCACATCCTTGTCTTGACTGACCATCACCTCCTGTTAACTGTCCATCACCTTCCTTTTGTTGGCCATGTCTTCCCTGAGATCCCGTATTTATTTTTTTTATTGTCTTCCTTCCTAGCTATAATTACATCATGAATTTGTTTTTTCCTTTATTCATTTTGGAATATATGTTGCAATTTTCCTCAGCTTTGGAGCAATGTTTTTCTAGTGAGTTTCTTAGCAGGGAAGTTCCGTGTCTATTTTTAGTTATTTGTTTGCCCTTTTATCTTTCATTGGATGTTCTAGTTACACAATTACTTTCTTAGTCACATAAGAATGAGTTGGTGTTTTTGCAATTAGAAGGAGGATCTCTTGCAGTGAGGGAAAAGACAGCTTTCCTAGTTTCTCAGCCAAAGAGCTCCCTCCTCTATTACTATAATGTATGTCACTTCTGGTAACAGGCCTCACCTGAATTTCAGATCTTAACTTGCTTATTAAAAGTCCTACCATCAGTTCCATGCTTCTGTAGTTATTTCACCACCTTCAGTGAAGGAGCTACCTTCACCAAGGGATCCTGCTCTCAACTTTACTGACTTCCTTCTCTTTTAAGTGCTATTTTCTTGAATCTGTCACCTCTGGGGGCCTCCTCACCAACACATTCTAAACCTCCTATCTCCAACTCTCCCATTGCACCTGCTATCTTCAATTATAGCAGCTCTCCCTGATCATAAGGCCCTATTTTGGGAGAGTGAATATTTACTATTGATTTCTCACATCTACCATTTCTAAAACCCTTCTGTACATCCCGTTCTTAAACACACCTGCAAACCTGTTACGGCTTCCTGCAGCAAGACTGCTATTTAATAAGTTCACATGGCAAGAAGAATTATTACCAGGGTACACAAAGGAAGGAAAGTTCATGAGAGAGAGCCCAGTAATAGTAGATATCATAAAACACACACCCTAAAACATATACTTCCTAAATGTGAGCAATCCCTTTTGAGGGCAAAAACCATATCCTTTGTCTGTGTCTGCCAAAGAGGGTACGGAGATAGGGCTGGGGGTGGCAGAAGGCCCTCCTGGAAACAGTTAAGTACATAAATGCAAAGAGGCAAGGCTTCATAAAGAATCATGAAGATAAACAAAATTGGAGAAAGCCAGTTGATTTTGTGACAACAGAAAAGAAAGATAAGCATTAGAAAAATAAAAATCATTTAGCAAGGATTATTATCCTGGCCCCTATAGGAAAATCTTGTAAATATTAATAGTTGACCTATAACTCTCTAACTTTAAACAACAATAATAAATATAGAAGGAAAAGAAGAAGAGAAGGAGAACAAATAGCATAGCATCTATATAGATACTATCAGAGAAAAAGGAGAAACAATTAAGCATAATTTATTAACATGTGAGGAATACTTCACTATGGAACAAATGAAAACTGTAAATAAGCATTTTAATTTTAATTATTCTTGTGGATATGTAGTATGTCTCATAGTAGTTTTAGTTTGCATTTCCCTATGACTAGAATTATCTACAAAAACTGAATCCTATAGCAAATATTTAAACTCTGGTAAACACCAGTGAACATTAATAGTTTATATTTAAGCAACATAACATTCAAATCTCCTAGCAAGATTAACAGCACTTCATAGAATCACCCATGGAAATTGCCAATTTAAGGACTTATTTTGTTTGCTAACCTTGTTATTTCTTGGACCACCACCTGCAGGATTATATAAAGTATTTTGTGCATATGAGGTTATTCATATTTGATTTGTAAGCATGACTCACTGTTAGTAGCAGACGGGGCCACAAATACTCACTTATACCATGGCAACAACTACAAATAAGACTGCCTGTTTAGCTCCACTCTGCTCTTGTCCCATTTCCCAGTACCTCAGCCTTAACTTGTGACTCCACAAGTTAATGTTTCCTGCTCCTGCTCTTACATGACCACGATAGATTCCTTTGAACAAGTGATGTCCCTATGTTGACTATTATGCATTAATTATAATGTTTTATAATTGAAAATGTTTATCAAGGAAAAAAAGCATTTTTCAGGGCCTGCTACTATGTTTGGAAATTATAATACAATTGTTTAATAATGTGAATTAGATTCAGATATTGCTGACTCATCAACTACTGTGCAATGGACATAATGTTTAATGTCAAGGGTGCAATGGTCACTTTTTGAATCAGAGAAAATAGAATCAAAGCCCACTCTCTTTTTATTCCTAGAAATGTGCCTCAAATTTAAAAATGATTATAGAAACTTGAATTTTTATTGTCATGTTTGCTTAACTCTCCAACATTATTTGAATAAATTTCAGTTACTACTGAAATATTCTTCTCTTGGTTGTCTCTCACACTCTCTCCATGCCCTTCATCTTGAATTTTGGCAATTTAGGACCTTATTAAATGTAATATAGCTTAATGGTATTCAAACTTTTTGCCTACAAATTCACTAAAACTATTTTTGTAAAAATGTGCCTCCATCATACATTTCAAAGTTAATGTCTAAATTTTTCATCATAATTTTATAGTTGTAAGGGACATAATTTTCAGTGAATTTTAAAAATCAACATTTAAAATAAAACCGTTAACTTATTCTTTTAAATGTATCCAATGAAATTTAAATATATAATGATTTGATATAAATTTTCATTCATATAAAAATATTCAAACTAGTCTTCCATATTACCCAGAGCAGAGTATATACAAAGTTACCCCTGTGTCTGTCATAATTCACAGGAAAACTTCCTGAAGCCCAGAGCCCTTGATATCCTGTATATGCAAGAAGAATTGTGCCTATTACTTCTTGTGGGTACAAATGAAATAGTGTCTATGTCTATAAAATGTAGGGTGGTGGCATCTATGTCATAAAGCTGAAGAGTACTGTTAGGATCTGGAAAGGTTTGCTGGCAACTTGAGCCATTTCAAAATGGAACTGAAACAATACACCTTACTAATTAACTTTATGGAATAATCACACGGACAGAAGCTATTCCAAATGACTAAAACCTAGTGACAATGTACATTCCTACTGAGATAGACCCTAAGGATAAAAAGAGCTATAAAAATATTTAAAATTAATTTTATCAATTATATTGTTTTGATGTTCTTATTCTGAGACTGCTCTGTGTATCAGACAATAAAGCAAATAAGTAACCATGCTGGTGTTTTTGAGAATTAGGGTTTCCTGTGTGAGACATAAATATAGGATCAATGAGGTTAAGTAAAAATCCTGTAGATGTTGAATTGTCAATATCAGAACGAGCTTATGTATTTTATCTTTTTAAAAATGTCCTAACTGTGCACTGAAAAGACCTGGAAACAAGTAGTAACAAGCACTTCTATACCCTCATTTCGATCTCTAGATAACACTTTCCACTAAAGGCACAGACTCCTTTGAGAAATAGTTGTTTGAAGTTCTAAGTCAGGAAATATATCAGATGATCATGAAACATGTCCTCATACTGGAAAGCAAAGAAGCTATCACAAAGGACTCAGAACCAACTAGCAGAGGCTTCCTTTGAGCAAGGATGTGCCACCTTCATAAGAAAAATAACTGCAATGGATTGAAACATATCAAATAGGCTTAAATTCATAATATAATTATGATACTAAAAAAGTCTCCAAAAACCTAGAGGTCACCTTTGAAGGATATAGTGAGCTAACTCATTACTCTGAAACTGGTGAATAAAGGGAAAAACTCAAGGATTTAACCTGACTTTTCTATATGAACTACCTTAGAGTAACCAAATAGTTAATAAGGGAAAGTTTCACTTTCTAAAAATATTCCAGATAATAAATAATGAAGAAATAAATAATATAATGTGAAATTCACTATCTTGGAAATTCTTAAAAAAAAATCACCTAGGCAATGATCATCAACAGCTGCTATTAACACAGAAAGAAAACCAATCAGGCATATTGTGCCTCTTGAAAGTAAAAAACACAGCTCATGAAATATTTTTTTGGGGGGGAGTGGAAACTATATCAGATGAAAACTCTAGATTTAACTGCCATTTATAGGACATAAAAAAAGAGAAGAATCTATTCAACAACACAACAAGAATGCAAATGCAACAGGGATCCAAATTGTGGGAAACTTTATAGGACAAATAACCCAGGTTCTTCAACAAACAACCTACATGGAAAAAACAAGAAAGAAGACAAGAGTGTGGCCTTTGTTTTGATGGCGATTAAGACAAATTAACTAAATAAATAATAAACATGAGACAACGAGGATAATGTGAACACTGACAGAATATTTGATGATATTAAGAAATTATGATCAATTACTTCTAGGTGTGATAATCACATCATGGTTATGTCTAATATAAGAATCTTTACCCTTTAGAGATAGACTAAAATACTTATGAATAAAATCATAAAATTAAAAAGAAAGTTATTAGAGAAAAGATGAAATAAGATTGGTTGTTGTTGAAACTGAGTGATTCAGATTTGGGAATCCGAATGGGAATTAAGCAAAGGACAAAAAAAAGGCAATAATTTTAAATAGAATAACGGCTGTATCACACAGCATAAAAGCTGTGTGCCAAAGCCTCTCAATCATGCTGCCATCTCTAGCAGTTTCTTCAGGGTCTGCCAGTGTATTGCTGGGTCTATGGCTTCTCTGTTCCAAGATTTCTCCAATGGCTCAGTACCTGGATCTCCATCATTGACTTAGGAGGAGACTAAAAATTGTTTTTTCTTTAATATACAAAGTACTAAACTCTTCTTTGTCTGAACCTGACCTAGAGAACCAAAAGTTATTCACATATTTTTCTAAACAGAGCTGAAACTGTCTCCCTAACAGGAATTTCTATTTGGACTAGGGTAGGCACTCCAACTTGCCCTACACATTGATATAACGAAATAAGACTACAGCAACCATGCATGTGGAACAGCTAGGAGCAAACACATCCACAGTGCATATACCCAGAAACTAAGTAGCTCTTTACTACTTACTTGGTATTTTAGGATACTTATTGACTTAAAATATTGCCAAAAAAGAAAAAAATTACCTTCCTGTGCTGTGACTGATTTTTACTCTTTGTTGGGGTAATCAACCTATTGCAAAGCTGAGATTATGAACATATAATAAAAAGCACAGGTGTGCTATTTACTTATAAGCATAAAATGATGGCCCCATCTTCACATTGCCTTTTGCCTGTGTTTCTCCTCTTCTGTCTCTTATAAGGATATTTTTATTGGATTTAGGAACCACGCTAATCCAATATGATCTCATCTCATCTCAATATTTATGCTAATTACAATAAAGCCTTGTTCTCAACTTTAACTCCTAAGATCCTCGTGACCCCTCCTGTTTCCTCTAATTTGATTTGTTTTACTTTCATCAGACACCTGCTATGTGGCAGGCACTGTTCTAAGCATTGTACAAATAACGTATTTAATAGTTGTATGAATTGGTATTGATTTTCTTTTGGTTCATCTCTCCCTTGTGTAAAGGCTGACAACCCTTCCCTCAGCAACGTGGTCCAATGTTCTGAGCATGACGACCTCGATAAAGTCTGACCTGAGACCCAGCTGCAGCTGCTGATACTCCATGTGATTTCTCACTTGAAAATAAAATGCCACCTCCTGGAAAGAGCTGAAGGAAGAGATTCAGGAAACTGATAAGATTTAAGATTCCTGGTGCAAATATCTTCTTTAAAAATGAACAGGAGGCCAGGCTCATGCCTTTAATCCTAGCACTTTGGGAGGCCAAGGCAGGAGGATTACTTGAGGATAGGAGTTTAAGACCAGCCTGAGCAACACAGCTAGACCGTCATCTCTACAAAAAAATTTTTAAAAATTAGCTGGGCGTCGCACATCTGTAATCCTAGCTACTTGGGAGGCTGAAACCTGTTTCGAAGGAAGGAAGGAAGAAAGGGAGGGAGGGAGGCCTGGAGGGAAGGCAGCAAGAAAGCTCCCTAAAGAAAGAGAGAAAAAAAAGGCAAATGACTAAGACAGACAAGCAGCCACAGCAGGAAACAGTAGCTGGCTGTGCCCCATGAGGAGTTCAGAGATGTCACCCGTGCATCATTAGTGACAGGAAGATATGCAGACAATGTATCTCGCCTTTTTCTCTTCTCCTACACTCAGACCTAGTAAGACAACTCCTAATTGAAGTGCTCAATTGGACCAAATAGTTTGTTGTTATTGTTCATTTTAAAACACCATAAGGACATATAACCTAGTAAGCTGGGGACCAAATAAGAATCCAGCAAATGAATTTTATTTTCCTTCTTGTGGAATAACCAGTGTAAGAGTTTATGTAAGATTTGGAGCTACTGATTTACTTAGAAGTGACATTTATCAGCCTCTGGAGTTCAGTGCTGTTCCTTCATTATGTCTTCAAAAGACATAAATGAGCTGAATGGTTCATTCTGTAGATACTTCACAAAATCTCATGGTGCTTGGTCCTAATTCTGCCACTCACTGTGTGACCTTAGGCAACACACCCTACTTCTGATGTTTCAGCTTCATCACATGTAGTCACTGATAATCACACTGTACCACTAAGGACTGTAGCAAATACAAAAGAAGCTGGTAATTTCTTTTTTTTTTTTTTTTTTTTTTTTTTTTGAGACAGAGTCTCATTCTGTTGCCCGGGCTAGAGTGCCCTGGCATCAGTCTCGGTCACAGAAACTTCAGACTCCTGGGCTCAATCCTTCTGCCTCAGCCTCCGGAGTAGCTGGGACTACAGGCATGCGCCACCATGCCTGGCTAATTTTTTCTACATATTTTTAGTTGTCCAGTTAATTCCTTTCTATTTTTAGTAGAGACTGAAAAATCATCCACCATAACCAAGAGGCATTTATCTCTGGGACACAAAGATGGTTCAACATATGCAAATCAATAAATATGATACATCACATTGTCACATTAACAGAATGATGCACAAATCTACATGATCATCTCATTAGATGCAGAAAAAGCATTTGGCAAAATTCAACATCCTTTCATGATAAAAACTCTCAACAAAATAGGTGTAGGAGGCACATGCCTCAAGACAATAAAGGCCATGGATGGCAAGACCATTGCTAACATCATAGAGTAATCCCCTCTTAATCTGCATTCCAAGACCCCCAGTGCATGCCTGAAAGCAGGTACTAAACCGTAGGTATACTATGTATTTCCTATACATGCATACCGATGATAAAGTTTAATTTATAAATTAGGCACAGTAAGAGACTAACAATAACTAATAATAAAATAGAACAATTATAGTAATATACTGTTAGGCGAATATTCTCTCTCCCCCTTTCTCTTTCTCAAAATATCTTATCAAACTGTACTCACCGATTTTTGAACCACAGTTGATTGCACATAACTGAAACCATGGAAAGCAAAACTGCAGGTGGTGGGGAACTACTATACTTAACAGTGAAAAATTGAAAGCTTTTCCTCTAAGATCAGTAACAAGACAAAGATGTCCACTCTCACCACTTCTATTCAACATAATACTGGAGTTTCTGGCCAGAGCAATTAAGCAAGAAAAAGAAAGGAATCCAATTCAGAAAGGAAAAAGTTAAATTGTCTGTATTTGTAAATAACATGATCTAATATATAGAAAACCCTAAAGTGTCCACCAAAAATCTTTTAGAATTAATCAACAAATTCAGTAAAGTTGCAGAATACAAGAATCAGTAGCATTTCTGTACATTAACAAACTATCTGAAATAGAAATCAAGAAAAAATCCCATTTATGATAGAAAAAACCCAAAACCTTAGTAATAAATTTAACAAGAAGGTGAAAGATCTATGTACTGAAACTATAAAACATTGATGAAAGAAATTAAAGACAAATAAATGGAATGATATCACTTATTCATAGACTGGAAGAATTGATATTGTTAAATTGCCACACTACCCAAAGCAATCCAAAATTCAACACAATCCCTATCAAAATGCTAATGACATTTTTCACAGAAATGGAAAAACCATCCCAAAATTCATATGGAACCACAAAAGACCCTAAATAGCCAAAGCAATCTTGAGCAAAAAAGAACAATGCTTGAATCAACACACTGATTTTGAAATCTACTATAAGCTATAAGAGTCAAAATAGCACAGTAATGACATGAAAACATACACATAGATCAATGAATAGGATAAGGGCTCAGAGATACTTAATCTTTAAAATATTTACTTTCTAAAACCTTCTTAGTATGCGGGTGAGATATAGAGAATACTAATTGAGCTTCTCCAAAATTATAGAATATATTATAAATATTAGGCACTCAGATACATATGTCAAATCGAGGTAGAGTCTGGAAAGACCAGTAAAATGTATGTGAACTCAGAGTTGTTAATGGCATTAAAATTGATGCACTATTTCTAGCAACATATAACAAGAACCCTAAAAGGTTCATAGCTTTTGACCTCATAATTCCAGTATTGGGAATTTATCTCAAGGAATAAAAGCTATATATGTACGTACCATTGTGAAACCATGGCATTTGTATCAGCAAAACCCTGGAAAAAATCTGATTATGTAGCAGCTATACAGTGGCTGATTAAACAATGACAGGTGATATGAGGGAATCTATGCAACCATTAACAACACAAACAGGAGACTGTAGAAAAGTGAATGCAAAATTAAGTACAAAAAAACATGAAGTGATTATGGTAGGTAAAGCCAACGCATGCACATATATATGTATTTATATGTATTTATATATGTATAATATATATATAATTGAAGAAGCCATGTAGAGATATAATTTTTCAATATGAAAACACTTTTATTTTTAACAGCTTAGTGAGATATAACTTACATACCATAAAGTTCATCTGTTTAAAGTGTACTATCCAATGGTTTTAAGTATATTAATAGAGTGCTTATTTTTTAAAATTACTTAAACTTTATCTTTCTTTTTAAGATGAGGCAAGAGGTCGGTAGTCACATTTTACTTTATTTTATTTTTATTTGTTTTTATTTATTTATTTTTGAGACAGAATCTGGCTCTGTCACCCAGGCTAGAGTGCCATGGCATCAGCCTAGCTCACAGCAATCTCAAACTCCTGGGCTCAAGTGATCCTTCCACCTCAGCCTCCCGAGTAGCTGGGACTACAGGCATGTGCCATGACGTGCCTAATTTTTCTATTTGTAGTAGAGACGGGGGTCTTGCTCTTGCTTAGGCTGGTCTCGAACTCCTGACCTCGAGTGATCCTCCCACCTTGGTGGCCTCCCAACGTGCTAGGATTACAGGCATGAGTCACAACGCCCGCCGGCCAGGGGTCCTATTTTAATTTAAAAGCTATTGAAAATTGTCACTACTATAGCCATGCAATGAACATAATTCCATATAATCTATTTGGCTCTAATATCCATATAAATGTCCAGGCTGTTGAACAAGATTTTTTAAAAATTGGAGTCCATTTCTGGCAGTAAACCATCTCCTTATTTCCCAGCTCACATAGGATTGTATTCGCTACCAACTGATCCTAGCAAGTTTAATTCCTCATGTCTAATGTCAGTTCCAGAGCCTACAGTCTCTAGTGCATTCTGCTTTGGTAGGAAGAAGGGAATAACATGATACGATTGGCTTTATTCTTAAGAATAAAAATGGAATAATGCTAAACACACAGGCTTTGAGTTCAGACATGGATTTGAATCCCAGCTCTGCTATTTGTTATTTACTCTGAGGCTTACTTCCCCCAGTTACCTCATCTGTAAAATGGGGTTAATGTCACTTACTTGCAGGGTGGTAACTGACATGATGAATATTAAACACTTAGCACAGTATCTGGAATGTTGGCGAGGCTCATTCACTAGAGTAACTACTATAATCATTAATCCTGTTATATTAACATAGACCTACATACACAGAAGCTTTGTTTCTCAGACCACACCAACCATGAGGAAACCAATTAAGAGAACGAGTTACAATTAAGGAATTACTTCAGCACCCTTCCCATTTTCCCGGGACTCTGGGTGGCAGTGCCATTCCAGAACTGAGGCATGTCCCGCCACACCCTCCTTTGGATGCCTGTGTGTGTCTACAGAGCTGTGCTACATCTACATTGCTTTTCCCACTAACCTTCTTCTAGCACTGTTGACCTGTCTCACCAAAGTGCCATCCCATCCCAAGTGTATGGTTCTACTTTTTTCCATCCATAGCTTTTGGGAAACTCCAAAGGATGGTCTTATTTTTTGTGGGAATAACCCAGCCACATCAGCCTCATGATAGAACAAACTTCTACCGCCTTGACAGGATGCCCACAAACCTATTTGCTGGAAATTTCCACACCCACAAACACACACACACACACCTGCTTAAACTGTGCCCCAAACATTTTTTAGATTTTCCCAAAGTATTTTGATTATAAATCCCTCAGGTTCTTTCGACAGTATTCCTCTGTGTGTGTGTATGTGTGTGTGTATGTTTTCTTCTTAGATGTGGGCTCAGAAACACTTTTTTCCACATTCTAAAGAAGGTTGGCAAGATTTTGAGTATTGAGAGCCTGAGCTTTACTTTTACCAGGAAAAAAAGTTAAAGGGTTTTTTTTTTCAAAAACCTAGAATGGAGTCCAGGGACTGAGGTGTCTGAAAGGTCAGGGTTCCAAGGGCTGAGAGAGAAAGAAGTGGCCTAGACTTGAGGGTGGGGCGTGGTGGAAGAGTCTGCAGGGGTGGGGCTGCCTGGCTCTCCCACGGGGGCATGCCTGGGTACTCATGCTACACCGAGGTTCCTGACTGTGAAGCATGGTGTAGAATATACTGCTCAGCTTGGACAATGAAGTTTGATAGTGACAAAGGTAGAGTCAAGATCAAAAGTCCATCCTCAAATTACCAATAAACCCTAAGATTCCTATAGAATCCTGAGATAAAATTAGATTTCCCACTAGATAAAGATTGAATTTTCTTCCAATTTTGATGGGTGTTTGGGTGAGGAGACAAGATCGGTTTGATTTGGAAAAATAAAATAATGTTATATTTCCTTTACTTTGAGTACATGGAGTGAAACATGTTGGTTACCCTCCCATTTCAGCTGCATCCAACTTGCAGCAAGGATTCCCAGGCTTATTATTGAGAAATTCTATTAGTTTCTCTATTCCCTTGAGAAGTTGCATTCTCAAGGGATTATCTGGGAGGCACAAACAGATTTATGTAAGAGGGATTATCTTTCTTTTGAGTTTACATGATTAGATTCAACCGTCTAGGTTATTTAAATGGGATATTGTCTGAATAGGAAATGTGTGAACTCTGAAGCAAACTACAAGAGACCATGTAAGTACAGTACAGAAAACAAAAAGCTTTGGGGACAGAATAACAAGCTTTGCCACCTTGGACAAGTTGTATACTCTCGGGTGGTATTTGTATCTGGAAAATAAAGATATTAAGTATATTTTTCATTAGGCGACGGTGAAGAAGAAAATAAATACACATTTAAAGGCACATAGCTGTCAAGAAATGCTCATTTTATCCTCTATTGTAGCCAGTATTGGCTTCTTTTGATCTCCTTTACTTTTTTTTTTTTTTTTGAGACAGAGTCTCACTGTGTTGCCTGGGCTAGAGTGCCGTGCGTGGCATCAGCCTAGCTCACTGCAACCTCAAATTCCTGGGCTCAAGCAATCCTTCTGCCTCAGCCTCCCAAGTAGCTGGAACTGCAGGCACGTGCCAGCATGCCCAGCCAATATTTTCTATATATTTTTAGTTGTTCAGCTAATTTCTTTCTATTTTTAGTAGAGATGGGGTCTCGCTCTTGCTCAGGCTGGTCTTGAACTCCTGAGGTCAAAAGATCCGCTCACCTCGGCCTCCCAGAGTACTAGGATTCCAGGCGTGAGCCACTGCACCTGGCCTCTCCTTTACTTTTTAATGAATGTCATTGACATATACAGAAAAGAACATCATAAGCATAGAACTTACATAGAACTTGATGAATTACCACAGAAAGAACATACCCTTATAACGACCATGATATCAAGAACCGGAACATAACCAATGTCAGGAAACCCCTCCCGTGTCCTCTACCTCCTCCCCTGATGCAACCACTCTCCTAACTTCTAAACATCATTTGGTTTTGCCTGATTTTTAAATGTAATACAAATCGAATCACATAATATGTATCATTCTGTATCTGGCATTCAATCTGATTTTGTATTAAACAGCAGTTTGTTCATGTTCACCGCTGAAGAGTTTTTCCATTGCTTGAATGTGCCATATTACATGCTTTAGTGTATGCTTCCAGAGAGTGTTCCAAGTGGCCGTACCAATTTTCTCAAACTAGGATGTAAGTTCCTGTTCTACATCTCTACACTTGATATTGACAATTTCATCTTTTTAAGTTTTAGCCATGCTGTTGGAGATAGATTGCTATCTCATAGTGGTTTGATTTATATTTCCCTGATAACTAATGAGGCTCAACATCTTCTCACACACGTGTTGATCATTTGGCTTTTTTTGTGAAGTGCCAAAAGTGTTTTGAGGTTTTTTTATTGATTGGATTTTCTATCTTATTGTTATTTTTTTTTAATTCTTTATATATAACCTTTCCTACTTTGTGGGTTGCCTAGTCACTATATTAAAGATGTTTTCTGATTGAAAGGAAGTTTCTAAGTCTAATGTAGCGCAATTTGTCAATCTTGTATTTGATGATTAATGTTTTTACCATGCTTAAGAAATTATTCTTTACTCCAAGATCATAAAGATATTCTCCTATGTTTTCTTTTAGAAGGTTTACTTTTTAACTTTTATATTGGGTATATAAATGTACCTGGAATTATTTTTTTATATGGTATTAAAAAGAGGTCAGAATTTACTTTATTTCTCTGTATGGAAATCCAATAGATTTAGCATCTTTTATTTGTAAAGAATATTCTTTTTTTCATTTTTTTTATTTCAGTATATTATGGGGGCACAAATGTTTAGGTTACATATATGGCCTTTGTCCCACCCAAGTCAGAGCTTCAAGCATGTCCATCCCCAGATGATGCACACGTCACCCATTAGGTGTGAATGTACCCATCCCCTCCTCCCCCTCCCACCTGCCCAACACCCGATGAATGTTATTTCCGTATCTGCACTTAAGTGTTAATCGGTTAACAGCAATTTGATGGTGAGTGCATGTGGTGCTTGTTTATCCATTCTTGGGATACTTCTCTTAGTAGAATGGGCTTCAGCTCTATCCAGGATAATATAAGAGGTACTAAACCATCGTTGTTTTTTGCGGCTGAGTAGAACTCCGTGGTATACATATACCACATTTTATTAATCCACTCACGTATTGATGGGCACTTGAGTTGTTTCCACATCTTTGCAATTGTGAATTGTGCTGCTATAAACATTCTAGTGCAGACGTCTTTTTTATAGAATGTCTTTTGTTCCTTTGGGTAGATGCCCAGTAATGGGATTGCTGGATCAAATGGTAGTTCTACTTGTAGCTCTTTGAGGTATCTCTATATTACCTTTCACAGAGGTTGTACTAGTTTGCAGTCCCACCAGCAGTGTATGAGTGTTCTTATCTCTCCGCATCCACACCAACATTCTTTACTTCTCTGTAGAGCCACTTTTCTCATTAATCCAGTTACGTCACCACGTATGGGTGACTCTGTTTGGGTTCTCTATTCTGTTGCAGTAGTCAACTGTCTATTCTTAAGTATTGCAACATTATAGTAAGTATTGATATTAATATCTCGTACTGTGAGTTCTTCAACTCTTTTGTTTTTCTTCAAGATTAACTTGGCGTTTCTTGGCCCTTGCATTACAATATGCATTTTAAAACTACCTTGTCAATTTTTTCACAAAGACTGAGCTTTCATTGGAATTGCATTAGATCTATTTAGGAAGTATTTTACGTATTGAGAATGTTGAGTCTTCCAATCCATGAACATGGTTGTCTTCCACTTATTTATGTCTTCTTTATGCTGAATAATGCTTTGTAGCTTGGTGTGGAGAGCTTACATATTTCCTTACTTTGTCTCTAAAGTTTACTGGTTCTATGCTTTCGAAAATTTTAACTTCTTAGCCAGGCATGGTGGCTCATATCTGCAATCCCAGCATTTGGAAGGCCCGGGTGGAAGGATCTTTAGGAGTTCGAGACAAGCCTGGGCAAGACCCCATCTCTAAAAAAAAAATTGTTTTAATTAGCCAGGTGTTGTGATACACACGTACTTATAGTACTAGCAACTGGAGAGGCTGAAGCAGGTGTATCACTTGAGCCCAGGAGCTTGAGGTTGCAGTGAGCTATGATGATGCTACTGCACTCTAGCCAGGGCAGCAGAGCAAGACCCTGTCTCAAAAAAAAAAAAAATTAACTTCTCAAGTTTTTAGCATTAAGAAATATAAAAGTATGTATATTGGCCTGTATCCAGTAATCTTACAAATCAGTCATTGATTTTAATGGTTAACCTGTAGATTCTTTTTGTGCAATAAATAAATATTTTTTTCTTTCCAATGCTTACAACATTTTCCTTAATTTATTGCACAGGCTAGCTCCTTCAGAATAATGTTTAATAGAAATGATGGTAGCAGGCATTATTGTTTTATTTGTGAAATTACAGAAAATGTTTCAGTATTTCACCATTAAGCATGATGTTTGCAGTAAATTTACATAGAGCTGTCTTTTTATCAGATAAACTCCCCTTCTGTCCCTAGGTTACTAAGAATTTTTGTAATAAATAAGCATTGAATTTTATCTCGTGCTTTTTTGTTTCTATTAACATGATTATATGGTTTCTCTTCTCTGTTCTATTAATGTAGTAAAATCCTTTGGCAGATATTTCTTTAATGCTAAACTAACCTTGAGTACCTGGAGTACATCTATACCTACTCATGGTATGTTGTTCTTGTTATATATATTTTGCTGGTATTTTGTTTAGCATTATTGTATATATGACCATAAGCAAGATTATCCTGTAGTATTATTTTCTTATTAAGTCTTTCTCCAATTTAGTATTAAAGTTGTGCTGGTCTCATAAAATGAGTTGGGAAGAGTCACCTCTTTTTTATTCTCTAGAAGAATTTGTATAAAAACAGTCCTGCTTCTTCCTTAAATTATTTGGAAATATTTCAAATGAAGTCATGTGGAACTGGAATTTTATTTTTGCAGGAAAGTTTATTTTGAAGTAATTTTAATTACAGATTCAAAGATTCAACTTCTTAAAATAGATATAGGATTATTTGTATTTTGTCAACATATGTTTTTGAGATTCCTCTATTTTTGGTGCATGCATCAGCAGATAGTTTCCATTTATGGCTGAGAAGTATTCCCCTGTATGTATACACCACAATTTATTAATTCATTCACCTGTTGATTGGTATTTGGATTTTTCTGTTTGGGGGCTATTTTGTATAAAGTTCATATAAGCATTTGCAAATATATAGTAGTATATTTTTTCTTATCCACATTTCCATTTCTCTTGGTTATTGCAAAATTGCTGGGAGAAATGGTACTTAATAAGTAACTACCAAACCCTTTTCCAAATTGATTATACCGTTTTTTATTCACAGTATATGAGAGTTCCAACTGCTTCACATCCTCACAACACATGGAATTGTCAGCCCTTTTAATTTTAGTCATTCTAGTAGTTTTGTAGTGGTATATGAATATGGTTTTAATTTATATTTTTCTGATGACTGATTATGGTGAGCATTTTGCATGTACTTGTCGGTCATTTCTAAATCTTTCTGTGAAGTGTCTGTTCAAATATTGTGCACATATTTTAAAACTGGGTTGTTTGCTCTCTTATTATTCAGGTGCAAATTTTATTTTTATATTACCTTCTTTTATTTTAGAGACAGGATCTTGCTCTGTCACCCAGACTGTAGTGCAGTGGCTAGATCGTACCTCACGACAACCTCTAATTCCTGGTCTCAAGCAATCCTCCCGCCTGGGCCTCCCAAAGTGCTGGGATTACATGCGTGAGCCACTATGCCTGGTCCTTCTTTTATTTTCTCAATGATGTCTTTTAAAGAGTAGAAATTTTTAATTTTGATGAAGTCCAATTCATAATTTATATTTCTTTTATACCTAGTATATTTTCATGTCCTGTATAAGGGAACTTACATCACAAAGGTCCTATATTTTCTATGGAAGATTTATAGATTTTTCTTTTACTTTTAGATGTATAGTCCATTTTAACTTAATTTTTGTCTATTGAATTAGGTAAGGATTGAAGTGCTTTTTTTTTTTTTTAACCCTAATTATCTTTTCATTATTGGTTTCTTACTGAATTAATTTGTGGTCAGAGATTATGCTATGTTTAATTTCAGTTTGTTGGAATTGTTAAAACTTCATTCGTGGCCCATCGTATTGTTAGTTTTGGTAAATGTTTTATGTGCATAGGGAAAAAAATGTGTATCCAAGAGTTTCTGGTTATAATGTTTTATATATGTTAATTAGGTAAATTTTGTTTAATGTGCCCTGCAAATCTTCTGAATACTAATTTTTTATTGTTCCATCAGTTATTAAGAGATTTGTGTTAGAATTTCCTACCATGAGTGTGGATATGCCACCACACCCGGCTAATATTTAGAAAAAAATTTTTTTTGTAGAGACAGGATCTTGCTATGTTGCCCAGGCTGGTCTTGAACTCCTAGCCACAAGTGATCCTCTCAGCTTGGCCTCCCAAAGTGCTGGGATTACAGGCATGAACTACCGGGCCTGGCCTTGTTATGCATTTTTTACTATTCTTTTAGTTGTTACCCTAGAGATCGCTACATGTATCCTTGACTTGTTAATGTCTAATATGAAGTAGTACTTGTATCATTTCCCAAAGAATGTAACACTCATAGAACACTTTGATACCATTCACCTTTTTGTGCCTTTTGTGCTTTTTCTGTCATAGACTTTACTCCTGCATATATTTTAAATTCTTCCATATATTATTATTGCTTTATACATTTAATATTTATTAGATTTACTCATGTATTTATCCTTTCTATTGTTCTTTATTTCATCCTGTTGCTTTGTGATTTTTATCTGGAACCATTTACCTTCTGACTAAAGAACTCCCATTAGTATTTCTTTAGTGTGAATCTATTAGTAAATAACTCTCTCAGTTTTTTTCATCTGAAAACATCTTCATTTCTCTTTCACTTTAGAAAGATATTTCCAATGGGTATAGAATCTTAGCTATATTTTCTTTTAGCTCTGACATTAGATGCCATTTGGATGTTTGTGGCTCACTTTCTTTTGTTGAGAATTCAAGTGTCAGTCTTTTTGCTCCAATTTGAAGGTCATACGGCTTTTTCCTCTAGTTCGTATTAATATTTTCTCTTTGTCTTTAATTTTTACCAATTTTGGTAATACCTATATGTTGTTTCCTCTGTATTTAATTTGCATGGGGTTTATGGCTACCTGAATTTATGGTTTGATGTTTTGTAAAATTCTGTCATTTCTTCAGATTTTTATCTCTGTTTTGTCTATTCTTTTCTTTCTTCTACTCTTTGTCCTTCTCTTCTACCTCCTCTTCCTTTCAGGATTTCAACTACATACATGTTAAATATTATCGCTATTTCCCATCTATTATATTTTTAAAAATATTTTTGTATTTTTTTCACTCCCTTTTCTCTCTGTGCTATGTACTGGATATTTTCTCCCATTTATTTTCCAATTTACTAATGCTTTCATTTATTGCTTCTAATCTGCTTCTATTAATTTTTTAATTTAATTATTATACTTTTTGACTTCTAAAATTTCCCTTTGAACAATTTTTAGATTTTCCCAGTTTTATGCTGATATTTTCCATTTTGTCATCTGATTTCTGGAACATATTAATATCAGTTATTTTAAAGTCTGTGTATATGGATGGGTGTGGTGGCTCATGCTTATAATCCTAGCACTTTGGCAAGCTGAAGTGAAAGGATCACTTGAGGCCAGGAGTTTCAAATCAGCCTGGGCAACATGCAAATCCCTGTCTGTACAAAAAACAAACAAAAAAAATTAGCCAGGCATGGTAGCATGTTGCTTGTAATCTCAGCTGCTCTGCTCAGGAGGCTAAGGCAGGAGGGTTGCTTAAGCCCAAGAATTTCAGATTATGGTGAGCTGTGATCAGGCTAATGTATTTCAGCCTGAGTGACAGAGTAAGACTATGTCTCTCAAACAAAACAAAAATAGTTCATGTATAATAATTGCAATATTTGGATCTCCAGTGAGTGTATTTCTATAATCTGTTTTTACTCTTAACTTTTAGTCTGGTATTCTCATCTCCTGATATGCCTAGTAATTTTTTATTGATAAGCAGATAATGTGTATGATAAATTATAGAGATATTTTAAGATTCTAGTTAATATTATCTTCCAGAGAAAATTCACTTTTGATTGGCAGTTAGGTAAGATGAAGATTGATTTTAACTCAGTCAGAGATTTAGTTGATTTGATGCCAGCCTTTGTAATTTTTGAGGGCATGTATAAACTACATGCAGTAGTAAAAACTACTACATGTAATGGGAAAAGGCAAAAAAAAAAAAAATCCACTGCTATCTTTTAAAGATCTTATTACAGTGATATGAAGTGGTAAACCCATGTGCCACCAACACCTAAACATAGCTAAAAACTAGCTGACCTTAGCCTCATAGTGAAATTAGTGGGTTATTAAGACATCAGGTTCTCACCTGAAGCAATAAATCTCCCTTCATCTATATACTGACTTCTCAGATAAGTTTCACAGCTGTTTTCAATGCCTAGTTGCAGTTGATTTCCTCAGATTAATCACTGCATTACTCATTTCATGGAAATTCCCATTGTGACCAAAAGACTAATCATGGGAGGGACCACAAAAAAAAAAAAAAAGACACAAAATTTACCAATTATATCACCTGAAGACAGAGGGTTCACAAATAGTTTATGTTTATTTTGTGTTTAATTCTGATTGCTGCAAACACTGAACTCAATTATTTTTATCTTTCCTTCCTTTTCTCAGCAATAAACCTACCTCTGGTCTAACCTACAGTCTGCGATTCAGCTCCTTATGACATACTCCAAGAATTTTCCAAATTTCCCTATCTTTTGTTTCAAAATAGTAGTTTTGAGCCCTGCAGCTTTTATTCTTTTCCAGGCTAGGCCAAAGATATTAGTTTTTTATTAAAACTCTTTATAGAAATTTACCATTGTATGTGTTCTATATTTTTATGTAATATAAAACAGAAAGTATCAATGTAAGGAACTCTTTTATGAGCCCTAAATACAGGTCTTCTCTTCCACTTGTTACCTTCTCATGGCATCTGAAATGCCTCTCTTAATATAGGGATTACCCTTTAGAAAATGTTGGTAGATGCATACTTAATAATATAGTTCATGGTAATCCAAAGATGTTTTGCTGGTTTCCTCAAAAATAACAGTAAGTTCACCATAAAGAGATATTAAGGTAATAACCATCTATTTCCTCCTTATCTGTCATTTGTCACCACCACTGGTCATCCTCGTCACTCTAATTTGAAGATGTGTGGCCAGTGGGACATGATGACTATTTCAAAGGGAAGAGGACCCTTCTTCAATAGAGGAAATATACATGGATGTGTGTCCCTCCTAGCTCCTAGGATCTAATCTACAGCCCACATTTCAGCAGAAAGAAGTATTTCATCACAAAATTGCATATGTAGGAAAAAAGGTGTGCAATATGACCTCAATTGTATGTATATATGTCTAAAAAATATATTTACATGTATGAGGGTATATACCAAAACAGTAACTGATTATATTAGGATTATGGATTGAAGCTAATTTGGTGATTACCAGGGGCTGAGGCAGGAGTGAGAGGATTGGGTAGATGTTGGTCATATGATAAAAAATTTTAATTAGGAGAATAAGTTCAAGAGATGGATTGTAAAATGTGGTAATTATAGTTAATAACAATGTATTATGACAATTTCTAAGTGTTCTCACCACAAAAAAGATAAGTATGTGAGGTAATACATATTAATTAGCATGTTTTAGCCATTTTACAATGTATACATATTTCAAAACATCATGTTGTATACCATAAATATATGGAATTTTTATTTGTAAATAAAAAACTTTTTAAAAAAGTAAAAGACGAGCAAAGAAAGAGTGGAAGAGGGAAAAGGAAGAGGAAATGGAAAGGAGAGAAGAAAGTTGGTAAGCAATAAGAACAAATTAGGAGACATCATTTCACCAGACTTCAAGCTATACTACAAGGCCATAGTAACCAAAACAACATGGAACTGTCACAAGAACAGAGACATAGACCTATGGATCAGAACAGAGAACCCAGATTTAAAACCATCCTCTTATTGCCATCTGATCTTTGACAAAGCAGACAAAAACATATATGGGGGAAAAGAATCCCCATTCAATAAATGGTGCTGGGGAAACTGGATAGCTACATGTAGAAGACTGAAATAGGATCTGCACCTCTCACCACTCATAAAAATTCATGATGGATAACAGACTTAAACCTAAGGCAGGAAACTAAGAATTCTAGAGGAAAATGTTGGAAAAACTCTTATAGATATCAGCCTAGGCAAAGAATTTATGAAGAACACCTCAAAGGCAATCACAGCAACAACAAAAATAAATAAATGGGACCTGATTAAAGTAAAAAGCTTCTGCACAGCTAAGGAAACAATCAATAGAGTGAATATACAACCTACAGAATGGGAAAAAATATTCACATGCTATACATCCAATAAAGAGCTAATAACCAGAATCTATAAAGAACTCAAGCAAATCAACAAATAAACATAAAACAACCCCATTAAAAAGTAGGCAAAAGACATGAACAGAAGGTTTTCAAAAGAAGATAGACCAATGGCCAATAAAAATATGAAAAAATGCTCAAAGTCTCTAATCATCAAGGAAATGCAAATCAAAATCACAATGAGATGTCACCTAACTATAGTGAGAATGGCTGTTATAAAAAAGTCCCAAACAACAAATGCTGGTGTGGATATAGAGAGAAAGGAACACTTATACACTGTTGGTGGGACTGCAAACCAGTATACTCTCTATGGAAAGGAGTATGGAGATATCTCAAAGAACTAAAAGTAGAACTACCATTTCATCCAGTGATCCCACTACTAGGTATCTACTCAAAGGAAAAAAAAATATTTTATAAAAAAGACATCTGCACTCAAATGTTTATAGCAGCACAATTCACAGTTGCAAAGATGAGGAAACAACCCAAATGCCCATCAGTACATGAGTGGATTAATAAAATATGGTATATGCATACTATGGAGTACTACTAAGCCATAAAAAATGGTGAATTAGCACCCTTTGTAACAACCTGGATGGAACTGGAGACCATTCTTCAAAGCAAAGTATTTCAAGAATGGAAAAACAAATACCACATGTACTCATTATTAAACTGGAACTAATCGATCAACACTCATGTGCACACATGGTAGTAAAACTCAGTGGAAACCAAGCAGGTGGGGGTGGCGAGAAGGGGATGGGTAAATTCACAACTAATGGGTACAGTGTACGCCATCTTGGTGACAGGCACACTTATAACTTTGACTCAACTGGCACAACAGCAATTCATGTAACCAAAATGTTTGTATCCCCACAATACTCTGAAATAGAAATTTTAAAAAAAAGAGAGAAACAAACAAAAAAAAGAAAAATGTTGGGAGAGAATACAAAAAATTAATTGGAGGAAATAGAAAAGGGGAAGATAAAGTGAAAGTGACAATTGAAGGGTGACATCTACAAAGACCAATTAATGTTAGCTACATGTGCCAAGCATTCTCGTAAGTGTTTTACAACAACTGTCTCATTTTATTTTTAGAACAACTCTCTGAGGTTGGTATTTTAGTGTCACTATTTAACAAATGAGAAAACTAAAGATCTCAGAGTTTAAGTGATTGCTCCCAGACCATGTGCTCCTTCTCTTTAATGAGGTATGTCCTGGGATGTCCAATCCTCTGCGAGCCTCGCTTTGGCCTGATTTGTCTTCTTGGGAGTGTGATGTTACTATTAATACTCCACACCTCTGACCCTCCCATATTATAAAATAAATGAACAGAATATCTGTTTCTTGACTGATGTCCTCTCTCTTGTTGTTATTTTCTATCATTCTGTGAATCAAGCAGGCTTAATAAGGCCCAGAATAACCTACTATGAAGAGAAATGCCTGGGTCTAATATTAATACCACATCCATATTTTCCAAACTAAAAATTAAATCATTAATTTCAAGACATGATATCTATAAATTTAGTACATATAACATTTTTAAAATACAAAAAGAAAATCACAAAACAATTTTTTGAAATGCATAAAATTAAATAGAATCTGTTTGCCCAGAATATTAGTATTGTCACCATAAATACCTGACACCTATGTTGCCATCATTTAATAAGAAAAATTTTCCAAAAAAAAATATGTTAAATAGGAAAAGTGGCTGCTGTGGAGTTATATTTTCTCAGTGTTTGGTGAAAAAAGTTCTGGGTTGGTAGTCAGGGGATCTGGGTTAAGCTCCTGCCTTGTCAGGTATGCACTCAGCCCCAGCTCCTAAATTTCCTGGGTGTTAGTTTTCTCCCATGCAAGTATTAACCAGACTCAACCCTGCTTAGCTTCTGAGATCAGAGAAGACCAGGGATCTTCAGGGTATGGCCATCGACGTGGGTGTTAGTTTCCTAATCTGTAAAATGAGGATTTGGGCAATATGTTTGCAAAGATTTTATGACTTTATGGCTTATAAAAAATAAGGTAGAGAGCTCTTCTGTGATAAGAATTAGGTCATAATGCACTTCAAAATTAGTGACATTTAAAGTTTCTAATACCCCTGGTTGAAAAAACATTTACGTGTCTATCATGGTCATTGACTTTTGCTTGGTGCCGTAAATCACAAGAGTAATATTAATGATAAAGGATTGCACTAAGGAAAAGAAAACAAAATAGCCATCTATAAATACCAAGTTAGTGAATGCTATTAATCTTTACTGTTTTGTAATATTTTTATGTAAAACATGCCACAGTCAACAGTTCAATCAAAATCGAGATGACCAGATGACCGAAAGGCACTGATTTGCATAACAGCAATCACTGTGGCTGATGCACAGTTAAGTGTCATCCTGGTGTAGGCCTTTCACAGGGAGTTTTAGGTGAGTAGCTGGTGGGGAGGCAGAGGGTGTGGAGGGAAGAGAGGAAATAATTACTCAATAGTTTTTGGAAACCATACTTCAAATAAGGACAAATCATACCAATAATTTACTATGTTAAGATTCAATAACTCGCTATTTAAGATAACTTTTCCCAACTTAAAGGTTTGGAAATCTTAAAAAGTGGAAAACTTAAGAAAAAAATTTAAAAATTAAATTTTAAAAAGCTATATTTTTCAAATCAGTGTGCATTCAGCTTCATGTAACAGAATGTACTGCTAAAAGTGGCTTAAAAATAGGAGTCTATTACTTTACAACCAACAAGTCTGGAGGAAAACATTTCCAGGTTTGTTAGAGCAGCTCAACAATTTTGTCAGGAGTGCGGCACCCTCACACTTGCAAGATGGTTCCCTCTGTTCCAGACACAACATGTAAATATGACAATATCTAGGCCCAAAAAATATATCAGATTTTGTAACATGCATTTGTACTTAATATCATACCATAAGCATTTGTTCCATAGTAAGTCTTTTGAAATTTTATTTTAAATGGTGACATGTATTCCATGCAAAAAAAACTACTGTAATTTACTTCATTTGTAATAAACAGCATTCCTTTCATTTACAGACTACCTGGCTATTAAGAAATGTATATTAGAAGCTTTACCCAAATACCTCTAATCCTTAAAACGATCTTGTAAGATAGCTATTATCATTATGATTTTACAAATGAGAAAACTGAAACTCAGAAAGCTTAAATCTTACCTGGTATTCCTGCAGGTAAGTTGCAGAACAGGGAATTTGAGCCCAGGCACAACTGATTCCCAAATCAACATTAATAATGATATTTATTCAACACCATTGAAGGGGGGGGGGAGAAAACAAAACCCAAAGGAACGGACAAATTCATAATTCATAAACATAGTATTAGCTAAGTTTATTATTGAGCAAAACCAAGCCAAACAAAAAGCCTGAATTCCTGCAGGTTGCCAGCAAGTGGTTATACAACTATCATGGCTATTTAGAGCTATTTATATGGGATTAAAACTACGGTCTATCATTGCACTTTAGTAAACTGTCAGCAGTTGTTCAATTTGCATCAGTAGCTATGTTGAGCTTACTCTGAGATCCTGTTTTTCATAATTCTTGATTAGGCTTACTCTGACAATTTGTTCTTCATAATTCTTTATCAGCACTTCCTACGGTTGCCCAGCACCGTATCTAGCACATATAATTAGTCATATTCTTCATCATTCCTCAGTAAGGTTAAATTAAGTTCAGTTTCTCACAGTATCCCACGGTAAAAAGCTCCTGATTTGACTCTCAGATAGCAAAATAAATTTCATTAGCCAGCAGAAAATTCTGCGAAATATACATGTACATACAAATGTGGTACTTCTTGTGGCAGGTTGGTCCATATCTTCAAACAGATGACAACCAAACAGTCTGTGTGTTCTAAAAAGCATCAAGAAGGCCATACAGTATCTGCAGGTGTCAGCAGTTAAATGGAATACATGAATAAAAAGGAAAAATAAGAGGGAAGAGGGAAGCAGTGAAAGAAGGGAGAGATGTATACATAGGGCAAAGGAAGGGGAAAGTGGACAGTGCTGTCATTGTGTCAGTTCTGCTATGACAGAATAAATTCTAGAACAGACTGAAAAAAAGTACAAGGAAAATGTTTCTGGGCAGCCAAAAGGACTAACAGAGACTAAGCCAAAGCGCTGTCACATTGCATCATTACAGTTTCCTTCTCAGAGGACACTTCCTTCGCTCCTCCCCACCAAAGCACTTGGACACTTGATTACAGATTCCCCGAACAGTTTCAGGCACTTTAGGTCCAGTCTCTCTTATTTTCCAACCCCCTTCCAGCACGTGCTCCAAAAGGCTTTCCTGATATGTCACCTCCTTCCTGCCAGGAACCAGTCCCATCTCTCGTCTCCCCTCCCCCATGTCACTCCTGCCTGTGGCATGGGTGTTTCTGGGAGAAAGGTGATGTAAACAGGTTCCCTCTGGACTCGACACAGCAAGGCCAAGTAGGAAATGATGCTGGCAGCTTTCCTTGTGAGGTCAGATACTGACAGAAAAGTGCTGACAGATGGCAGATGGGAAATCAGAGGCCCTTAGAGGGCAGGAAACATTCACAGAGCCTCCCAGCCTCCTGTCTTTGTCCTCTGCCATAGTTATTAGGGTCAGTGAAAGAGAAAATTCTCCCCAGTCTGTCCAAAAACAGTGCTGTTTTATGTTTTCTTCATTCTAGATTACTAATATTTTCACTGAGCACCTTATTAATAATATATAAAATTTATTTATGGTACAGCTTCTTCTACTCATCTTTCTCCTGTCTTAAATAAATCCTGAACTTATAGCATATAAATTTATAAAATGTATAGCTGTATTTAAAAAGTAGAGCTATAGATCTGCTTTTCATTTTGGCTCTCATGTGTCCTAGCAGAATGACATTGAATAAATTGGTAAATTTCTTTAAACATCACTGAATTTCTTCATCGCCAAAATGAAGGTGACGATGTCTACCTCAGAGGGTTGTTAGTGTTTATGACAGAGTGTAAGTCCCTCCGTCCAGTGTAAGGCATGGAGTGACTGAGTAGAAGTATTAGTTCCCTTTCCTCTCTCTGCAACCCATCAGCCCAAAAGAATATAGATTTTCTTTTGGTTTGTTTTTCAACAAATCAACAAATGCTTTGAAGAATTAAAATATTAATACTACTCTCAAAGAACTTATAATCTAGTTGGGGATATAACGTTAAGTCACAGGGAACAATAAAAGAAAAATTCAAGAGTGTTTATTAAGTAATCAATTGTGTAATGTGTGATTCAGCTTATCTAATTACAATTAAATAAGAAAAAAAAGAAAAAATGGAGTGAGATTTTCTGTCAGGTAGCTCTTTCCTCTTCTGGAATCTTCTAGGTATTCTGTGGAATGGAAAATAAGTCTAGGTTGGGGTTGATTATATAAAAATATTAGTTTATATTTTTCCATGTAAAAGTAAACTGACAGGTATACTTGATACATTTTTTAGGGATGCTCTAGACAAAATCCTACTAATCCCCTGAGCACTAGCCCAAACTCTCCTTCAAAAATTAAAAAAATACTTTTAAAAGTCCATCTAGAATTAATCTTTCCTTCCATCTCTCTGATATCCATAACACTTTGCTCCCACCTTGTGCCTATCATGATGACCGTAAAAGTATTTTTTTTTTTTTTTTGAGACAGGGTCTCATTCTGTCACCCAGGCTGCAGTACAGTGGCACCATCATAGTTCACTGGGCTCAAACTCCTGGGCTCAAGCAATCCTCCAGCCTCAGCCTTCTGAGTACCTGGAATTACAGATGTATGCCACCATGTCTGGCTAATTTTTAATCTTTTTGCTGAGGGAGGGTCTCACTATGTTGCTCAGGCTGTTCTCAAACTTATGGCCTTAAGTGATCCTCCCATCTTGGCCTCCCAAAGTGCTGAGATTACAGGTGTGAGCTACTGCTCCCATCCTTGTATTTTGTATAATAAATTTCCCATGCTTATTCACAGTCAATAAAAGAGTCCATCAGAGATTTATGAAATAAAAATTTTCAAGCTCCCTCCTACTCCCACTTACCAAAGAATCAGATACACTATCAAATATACCAAGAATAATAAATTTTTTTTTTAAGAATAATAAATTTCTAAAAAATGCAAATTCCCCTTTGGAACTCTTTGACCCTCATGGGATTGATATTCTATAGGGAAAAAATAAGAACATATCAGACTTCTCTTACCTTTAATGCAGTTGATGAAAAATATTTGCATTCTTAAAAGTATTTTCATATGACTTATGAGTCATGTTCCTTTTTGGCCACCTAACACAAAATCAGGATGTTATTATCTCTATAGAAACCATTTTTCCATGTGTCCCTGGACAATGCTTTTACTATACCCTAACGATTTACGATGCTTTTCCTCTCAAGAATCAGAAAAAGTAGTAAGTGTGGCAAGAAGACAACAATTATTCTCTGGATATGAACCAAATAAGCTCAAAATTAAAGAAGAGAATAAAGGGACTTATACATACTATATTTACTATGTACCAGACACTGTTCAAAACATTTCATAATTAACTCATTGTATCCATACAACAGTCCTATGGGGTAGGTGTAAATGCCCTCATTTTGTAGATGAGGAAAGTGGAATGAGAGAAGTGAAGTCATTTTCCCAAGGTCACAATGCCAGTAAACGAAGGAACTAGGATTCAAACAGGCAATCAGACTCAAAACCTAAATGAGCACTCCCAAACCAGAATTTCACCATTATTGCTGAATTTTGAGCAAGCACCGTAGAATCTTTACTTAGTATAATTAAACTGATAAGAATAGATACTACCCTTGATCTTAGCTGAAAGGCCCAGAAGCAATTGAATCTTAGTATAATGAAGTAATGAAATATTCTGTTTAACCAAAAATTTTTTTAAAAATGTCAATGCATTGCTATAAATCTCTCTTTAAAGTAAATTAATCTTTTTCTTATAAATGTCATATGTATGTTTGTATACAAATTATATATATATATATATAATACATACATAATTGTGTGGGGTGTGTGTATATATATATACATATATAAAATATTCATCTGAGTTCTCCAGAGAAACAGAACCAATAGGATATATATGTGCATATACATGTGCATGTGTGTGTGTATATATATACATGGGGTGATTTTAAGGAATTGGCTTATCTGATTTTGGAGGCTGGCAAGTCTAAAATCTGCATGGTGGGCCAGTGGGCTAGAGACCAAGGAAGAGATGATGGTGTTCTTCGGGGAAATTGGTCTTTTGTTCTATTCAATTGATGGGATGAGATCTACCTCATCCCATTAAACAATCTGCTTACTCAAAGTCCACCAATTTAAATGCTAATTTCATCCATAACCACCCCTCTACAGAAATATCTGGAATGATGATAGATCACACATCTAGACCCTATGGCCCAGTCAATATATAAAATTAACTATCTATATATATGTCTATCATATATAATCATCATATATTTACAAACTTTTCCATAAAGTAATGATGATATTCTTATAATACCTTAGGGATCATGAATAGGAACATTTGAAATCACTGGTCAAGGGCTAACGATACAGAAAGCATTGGGTCAAATTCTATACCGACCACTAGACATAACCAGGAATTTGGTTTCATGAACAAATTCTGAGTATTAACTTTTCTTGTGATTTACCTCTTTCTCCTAAAGCTTGAAGAGAAACAAAACAAAAATCAGATTGATCAAGATTTTTAAAATAAAATGACACATTTCTGCATATGAATTATCTATTCTAGCTCTTTAACTCTCTAGCTCTCAAGTTCCACCTATTCATCTACCTGTCTACCCATCCATCCATCCATCTACCCATCTATCCATCCAGAGGGACTTAGAAGTAGGTCCACATTCGTCCTAAGCTAGAACTGGAAATAGGGCAGACTAGATAAGACATGATGACTTCTTTGCTTTCTAAAGGGAAGATGACCAGACCTCCCAGCAACCCCCTCAAAATTACATACAAATTATTTAAATAAGTAGTATGGTTTTTCCCAAAATGTTATGGATAGCCTTGGTGACAGGAATTTATCTAAAACACTGATGCAAACGCTCTCCAGAGGGAACACAAGACAATCCATTAGGAAGCAAGTAGAATATATTAGATTAGAATATATTTTACTTAAATACAAAAAATAGTGTTCATATTGATACTTGCCCTTGTGATTTTCAACCAATCACTTGTCGCATGCAATATGAAAGAGAGCCTAAGGGACAAGTGGATGGCACACAATGACAAGTGGAAGACAATGGCACCATTGCTCACTGATTTGCTGCATATGGCAAACCACATGGGCCTTGTTAAGTGGATTTATATATTCTGGTTCTGATTTAAACCTAACACTCACAAAATGAGGTGATTAAAAACATTCCAGCAAAGAATTGAAGATGCTAACAATGCATGCACAAATGAACAATAAGAAAACTGCAGAGCTGACACTCCTTAGCACAAGCTCTTATCAGACACAGTACAAATTATCAAGAATATTATTTGAACTATCTATTTATATACATTATCACGACATATCATTAATATACAAAATAAATTTTAAAAGCTACTATTTTAGGCTGCGTGAGGTGGCTCATGCCTATAATCCCAGCACTTTGGGAGGCTGAGGTGGGAGGATCACTGAGGCCAGGTGTTCAAGATCAGCCTGAGAAACATAGTGAGACCCTGTCTCTACAAAAACTACAAAACTTAGCCAAGCATGGTGGTGTGTGCCTATAGTCCCAGCTACTCAGGAGGCTGAAGCAGGAGGATCGCTTGAGCCCAGGAGTTTGAGGTTGCAGTGAGCTATGATGGTGCTATTGCATGCCAACCTAGGCAACAGAGCAAGACAAGGAAGGAACGGAAAGGATGGGAAAGAAGGAAAGGAAGGGAAGGAAGGAAGTCTGCCCTTGGTGGGAGAGTCTTCCTGGAGCCCCTGGCCTGTGGAGTCGGAGCTGGCTCCACATGTCCCAGGAGGAAGCCGTTGGGTAGGCTGGCTTGCTCTTTGTCTTGGGTCTGTTGGTCAGAGAGGAGGGGCTGCGGTGGAGAAGGGTGAGATCAGCCCTTTTCAAGTTCCTTTCCCCCCTTTTCTGCATTCTTCACTGATATTTATACAATTGCTGGCCTTGCTCTTTGTAGTGAAAATTATACAAGCAGAGACTTGAAAAGTGATTTACACTGTGGCTTGCTTCCTTGCTACTCTTGGGAACCCTGTAGCCACTTCCATGTAAATAAGCCAGCTTAAGGCTACTAGATGACTGCTAGATAAAGGAGAGTGAGGCATTGACTGCCAGCTGACCAGGAAAGCATAAGTAAGACCATGTGAGTCCAATAGAAGAACTTTGCAGCTGAGTCCAGTCCAAAATAACAACCCAGAGTATCAGGAGTTGATAAATAAATGATTGTTATTTTAAGCCACTAAATTTTGGAGTGGTTGTTTACACAACAAAAACTGACACAGAAATTAGTACCTGGAAGTGGGTGGCTGTTGTAACAAAAACCTAAAACATATGGCTTTGGGCTTTTGAATTGAGCAAAGACTTAAAAAAAAAAAAAAATTCAGAACCCCGGTAGCAAAAGCTGGAAAAGGGGTGAGAAAACTATTAGTGGTAGCTGGAAAAAAATGAGGAAATTGTGATAGCAGGCCAGAAAAGTGGCAACATGTATCATGAAGTTAAAAACAATTGGCAAAATAATTGCCCGCGGTAACTCGGAAGGTTAAAAAAAGGTTTTTAATGAATTCATGGATCATGCAAGATGATTTCCTGGCAAAATGTTGAAAGTGTCGATTGGTTTCATTCGGCTAAAAGAGCTAAGGAAAGAATTTAGAAGGAATATACAAACCTAGCATTTGGCATAAAAAATAAAACTTTCTCATCCCTAATCTCCCTTTTTTCTAAAGCAACACATTCCAAACTTACCTAATCTCTCTAGCCAGTAAAAATTTTCAAAGTGAAAGAGGCCAAAGATCATATCAAGGGTGTGGCTATTAAAACTTAACTAAGATATTTGAAAGATTTAAGGTAGTATCTGGTACCAGCGGTCCCCAACATTTTTGGCACCAGGGACCGGCTTCGTGGAAGACAATCCTTCCACAGATGCTGGACGCCGTGGGGCGCGGGGTGGTGTAGGGGGGTGGGATGATCCAAGCGCACCACATTCACTGTGCACTCTACGGTCAAATCTCTCTGCCAATGACAATCTGCATTCGCAGCTGCTTGCCAGCGCCAGCACCACCGCCCCTGCTCCACCCCAGATAATGAGGCACCAGATTCCCACAAGGAGCGGGCAACCTAGATCCCTGGCATTCCCAGTCCACAGAAGGATTTGCGTTCCTAGGAGAATCCAGTGCAGCCGCTGACCTGACAGGAGGCGGAGCCCACGTGGTGACGCAGGCGAGCAAGGGGGCGCGGCAGCAAAGCAATGGAAGCCTTGCTCGCCTGCGCCCACCTCCCGCCACGGGGGCACAGACCGACATGCCATAGACCGCATGGGTCTGAGGGCTGGGGGTTGGGGACCCCAGTAGCAGACCCTCTCAACTAAAAAGGTGAGGATAAGAATCTTAAGTGTGTTGTCCCAGAGTCAGCTGACATGCCCACAAAATTCTGTCTCAAAAGAATTGTGGTTATGACTTTTCTTGCACCAAATAGACCCAGGTTAAATTTACAGGAAAACCATAATATTTTAAGACAGTCGTACTGATAAAACATCACATACTTAGATTTAAAGAGACTGAGGTTGCTTAAATTACTAAGAAGCCCCTGGGATCCTTACTTTCTACCAGCAGGAAACATCAGAGAAAGCTGATTAGCTGTAAACATGAGTTTTTCCTTCTGGAAAAGGAATAATATCTCAAAAGACAGAGCCAAGAGCTCAGAAGGCAGAGCTCAGAGCCTTGGAGAACAGTGGAGTGAGGATGTGAAACCTTTCTAGCCCCCAGAATGGGAAGACCTTGTAACAGATGCTAGAGGATTTCAGGATTGTTATGGCCCAGTGGCTAATCTGTTTCACATTCTTCATTTTCTCCCATGAAACTGTCTACTTCAAGAATCCTATCCCTGCCTCATCATGATATATGGGGAATGCTGGGGACAGATGGTCTTTTCAGTTCATAGGCTTCTAGAACAAGAAGAGCCACATCTGAAGAGACTCATGTGATCTGATTTAGATTACAAGATCCTAGGCTAACATGCCATTATTTGATGAGATTCTTGGGGGTCCGAAAAGCAAAAGGAATGGTAATTATTGTGGCCAAAGGGTAGACTGTACTAGATTGCAAAAATGGATAATCTTTGTAGCTTCTTCCATCAAAAGATGTTGTCTGTTGTCAGCCCTTGAATATGGGCTGGTCTCATGACTTATTTCACCAGGAGTATACAGCAGAAGTAATATGCGGCAGAATTAATGCAGAATTCTAGGCCTAGAATTTCAGGCCTGGATCACTTTTACTCTCTCCAGACATGTTAACCACCACCATGTGGACACTCAGGGGCTCCCTGCTGGATGATGAGAGATATGTGGCACAGTCACCCGTCACCCTTGCCAAGAGTTGACCAACCCCCAGGATCAGAGCTCTGGGACTGATTTTTAGCTGCTCACAGACACTCTGAGCTAAATGAGCCTGTTGAGGAAATTACCCAATTGATTCCAGCCCAAACTGTTGACTTAAAAATTGTGAAATAAATAAACGAATGGTTGTTCTTTTAAGCAAATAAGTTGGGGGGTGGGGTGGGTGGGTAATCTAGTCATCTGTGTCTGCACCAGCTCAACACTGTTCTTCAATGTAGATTGATATCTGATGAGGCAAATCTCCCACCCCACATACCTTTTTCTTCTTCAGAAGAATCTTAGCTATTCTTGGCCTTTTGTTCAACTCCATAAATTTACAATGAGCTTACCAAGTACAATGGAAACAAAAAAACACACTGTTGGAATTTTCATTGAAGTTGTATTAAATCTATAGATACATTTAGAATAACTGAGATAGTTTTATATTGACTCTATTCATAAACATCTCTCCATTGGTTAAGTATTCTTTGGTTTCTTCTAATAAATTTTTATAATGTCCTACATAAACAATGTGTACATCTCTTTTAGATTTACTTATTTATAAGTATATTATATTTTTATTATTAATGTAAATTAGATTTTTAAAGTTACATTTTCTCAACTGATTATTGCAGGTGTATCAAAGTGCAAACGACTCTTATTAATTGTAATAATTTATCTGTGGATATTTGGAGATTTTCTATGTAGACAATGATCTGGAGAAAATAGCTCTGCCTTCTTCTACTCTTTATACTTGATGATGGATGAGTCCAAAGTAACAGCTGCAAAGATAAGAGGAATCAGAGGGGGAAAAAAATGAAGCCAAAAGTGACCCTTCTTCCATTATAAATTTGCAAGTCTGAAACAGACTGAGGGAGGGAAAAGGAGTAGCTACTGGGGTAAGAGTTTGCAGTTTTGATATTATATCTGCAGGGAATGGAGATAAATTATTACTAGACCAGACCAAATTGACATTTTCTAAGAACTGTAGAATCTCTGGCACGATGGGACATTTGCTATCTTAAATGTCTCAATCAATAAAAACAACTTAAGCCTTATGAAAAAAAAAGTATGACACATATTTAATGTTTCTTTTATATGGCAAGGAAACTAAGGTAGCCATAAAAGCCAAAATCAAAGCAAAAATGGGAAATCTTAGAGGCAGATGAGAAACAAAGCCAGCATTTCCCTGAGGGCATATAGAGACCCCCTTCTAACCCTCCACCCCCTGTGACTTTGAGTTCTGCTTTCATGACTTCCCAATTTTGGTGAGATAAAATAAAGCTCAGTTAGAGACCACCAAAGTTGGAAGTCTGATAGGACCACTCCCTGCATAAAGCCGGGACCTTATGGTAGGTAATAACGGTCCCCCAAGATGTCTGTCTTCATCCTTAGAATCTGTGAAGATGTTGTTACATGGCAAGGGAGAACTAAGGTTGTAGATGAAATCAAGATTGCTAATCAGCTGACTTTAAGATAAACAGAATATCCTGAATTATTCAGCAGACTCAGTGTAAGCAGGAAGGTCTTTTAAATGTAGAAGACAGAGGCAGAAGGTCAGAGTCAGAGATGTGAAGATGCTATGCTACTGACTTTGAAGATGAAGGAAACAGCCATGAGCCAAGGAATGTATGTGGCCTCTAGAAGCCAGAAGAGTCAAGGACACAGTCTTCCACACAACCTCCCGAAGCAATGCAGCCCTGCTGACACTGATTTCAACCCAGCCATCTGAGCTCCAGAACCATAATAAGATTATAAATTTGCGTTGTTCTTAGTCACTAAGTTGGTGACAATTTTTTAAAACAGCAATAGAAAAGCAATAGAGCCCAAAGGGGTAATATATTTTCAGAACATTTTCAATATAATTATTGGGGGAAATTATGGTTATGAAGATAATAGAATAATTTCTATAATAAATGTTAAGATGACTCACACACAAACACATCCAACCTACTTAGGAGTTCAACAAACATAAGCCTTAGTTGTTGAATTGGAATTAATGAAATAAAATGCATCATCTGCCCCTGGGTAAGGTGGGGCAAGGTTCATTAACAATTATATTTACTGGAAAAGGAAGAGCTGAGTCACTATGCCTGAAGCATGAAAATATCCCCAGTCACTCTGCAGAATTCAGAATGTTATGAACAGAAATAGATGCCTTTGTCTGCAATGAGTTCCTTCCTGATCTTTCAGAGGCTTTGATCACATGCCCCAAATGGAAGAAATGACTTTTTTAAGTGAAGGAAATAATTCAATTCTGTGGCATTCACTATGTAAATTATGAGGGTTATTTGGGGAACAATTTACACATAGGAAATGCAGTGGGCCACTGAAATTCACAGAGTGAAAGAATTCGGGATTCCTTCTCTGTCTTTTTCTAATAGTGCTACTACTTCCACATGTGATACGCATTTTCATTTTCAGTCCATGGGCATTTGATATGACAGTAGTGAGTTCATAGTTTAATATTTTCTTTCTAAGTATGTCTATGTCTTGTGCTTTGGAACACTTTGGATAAAGAAAAGATTTTCTGGTGGGAGATGTACTGACTTCAAAACATTGAGGAAAAAGCAAATTAGTTGGCCAAATGATAGGTAGGTTTAAAATGGCCCAATGCTGAGGTGATAAAGGAGCTGAAGACAAGGGTGTTACCAAGAGAACATAATGTTGGCTTAATCCAGTGCTAGGAAACAGTAAATTGCATTCCCCTTCCTGCCCTTACCCTTTACCTCTGTCCTTGCCGAGTACTCAGGAATGAATACTGAGCACTGACAGCCTCATATCCCTGCCACTGCTACTCTGAGCAGGACCCTATTTGGATCTATCTTCTCTTTTCCATCCTCCCATCTCATCAAAACTCAACTGTTATGATTTCTCATTTTCCTCCTTCCACTTTCAGCTATTCTTATTGGGAAGGAGCTCATAAACTAATACGTATATGATATTACATGATCCTGGAATTTTCCTTCCCCCACAGAAGAGAATGATGATTCTGATGACTCAGTTTTTCTCCTCATTGCCCATCCATCAACCCAAGGACTGTTTTCTCTGTCGCCGCCAAATCAGTTCCATACGTTGATGTCGAAAAGCAGCAATGAAGATGGAACCTGGGAGGTGGAGGAGAAAGGAAAGAGGTTAAGTTA